>CM059423.1:600000-787500 GCA_030378225.1 Knoxia roxburghii | reverse complement strand
ATATATATATATATATATCTCCTCCATCCTAAAAAATTATTATATTTATTAAATTAAAATAATAAAACAAGCATAATTATTTCTTAAAAAGCAAGTACAATAACAATTACTTAAAGTTTCTCCTCTTACATAAAACCATAAGACAACCTAGGACCCTTCTAGAACCCCAATCTAGACTAATTAGTATGAACGGATCATAATATTGGCCCACTTTATCAAATCGGCCCACCAAGACAGCCTAATTTGACAAAGGAAGATATCATTCTATAGTTACATAAAGAAACAGCTACTTACTCCTGTTGGTTCATCATACACCTCATGGCTGAGCCTCAAGCCCAAAAAAAAACAAAAAGATAAAAGTAGGCAAAAGCTGCATCATTTCATTTCATTGTCACCCCACCGCGTTGATTTGGTCATTCCTACCCCCAAAATATGCCAAGTATCACCCCAAATATAATACTAGTCATCATCATCATCATCATCATTCAACTCGTCACTTTCATCTGGAAAACTCCTGCCACAGTTGGCAGTTGGTAGTAATATTAAATTCTGCAGAATGCCATCTTGTTTCTTCACCAAATTCTTTAATCTCAGCAGCCAATGGCTCAGATTTCTTTTCAAACTGACCTTATTAAATTTCATTATTCTCAACTAATGTTACCAAACATGCACCAGTTCCATCTAAAACCAGCTGGGCTTGCCATGGACGGAAAGATAGATGCATAGATAGGGAGTAATTGAAGAGGATCTTGAAAGAACTGTAATAGTAATGCATGAGTTTAGCAGAATTTCATCTTGTTTCTTCACCAAATTCATTAATCTGACCAGGCAATGGCTCAGATTGCTGTCCAATCTGCCCTTAAATTTCCAAACAAGCACCAGTTCCAACTAAAACCAGCTGGGATTGCCACCAAGAATGGAGATAAAATCTCCTCTTCAGTCCAGGCATGGATGGAAAGACCGCAAGTAATTGAAAAGATCTTGAAAGAACCGTAATAATAATGCATGAGTATAAATATATCATCTTTCTTTTGCTTTCTGCACTGTTATTTATTTACCTATTGAATATTGATCAATACATAATCCTTGAGATGCCGATGATAACATAACATCCCACCTTACAAAATGGAAGTTTCACTGTTAAAACTCAGCACCAGTACCAGAAAAAAACAAAAAAGAAAATGGTTTTTCACTTTGGAGATGATATCTATCTGTACAAAAGCCTTCCTCTTTCACAAGCCTTCTTCACTTTTTCCATACTTGTAGGGTAGCCATTCTTAAGTACTAGTACTACTATTCTTCTCTTTGATCTTTACTCTTTTTTTCTAACTTTTGATAATGCTGTTTTTTATGCATCATTCTCATCGAAGATGTCCAAGAGTGAGAGCGCCTAAAGTGGAAAAAAACAAACCATTTAATCCAAGTTGTTAACAAGAAGATTGACTCATTCATAAGAAGTAGCTGTGACAAAAATTCAAGAATTGGTCACCTCAGGAACGTTTAATTCAAGGCGGAACTTTGGACCATCATAATGGTGTAGAATTGGCCTAAATGAATCTTCCTCCAATGGTTCACAGATTTTCCTAGTCACAACACGAACCTGAATAATATACAAAAAATCACAATCCATAAGTTTAATCCAAAGGCAAATTTCCAAAGTGCATATGGAAATATGAACAAAACCAGACATCATTCAACAGGAAGTGCATCTAAGATATGTAAAAGCAATTCCAAATGAAAGATACCTGAGCAGGGAATCGGGATTCACCCGGGTTCTTCTTGTCCTCCCAAGCAGAAGGGTCAATGTTAGTTCCACCAAAACTTGCAGCCTGCAAGTTAAAATAAGTGAGGTCAAATGAGACAATCAAATTAGGCCAACAACTTGTCACAAAGAAACAAGGTAACATGCGAAAGTTGGTTGAAATCTTCAACTCAAACTATGTATCAAACAACTTTGAGAAACTGATCTCCAACCATAATCTAAAAGCAATCAAAGATGCCAACCTCAAAAATTCCATGGAGCTGGTGGGTAGAGTAGTTGTAAAGGAACAGAGGTAGCCCTGGAGTAATTGCCCGGACTGAATCTCGGTAACGGGGAGGTAAGCCTGAAAGGAAGATGCACAATCACATAGATTAGGAAGATGAACACTATTGGATCAACAATCAGTATCCATTCCAATGAAGAACTATTGGATCAAGCACATAGATTAGAAGATCTGCAAATGATTTCTCATATCAGTTCTCCCTATATTTTCCAAAATAGAAAGGTCAAACGTTTGATCTTTATGGTTAGAATTGATTTCCAAGATCTAAGGTTTCAGAATCACAGGTTTGTGGGAAACGTAATAAATGTGAATATATGAGGGTGCAAATTCTGGAAAACTAATCTAATGCAACAGAAGCAAACTGGGGAAGATTTTAATTCTAATCCTAGAAACTAGTTGTAACTTAAAAGCCCAGAAAAACAATAATACCATATCTCAAAATCATCATTTGCCAAAGAGATAAAACACGAATATGATCCTCCAAGATAAATTTTTCCTTCAGAGAAATGCAAAAACTGAAATAGCACCACCTAGAAATCCAAAGAGAAAGGAAAGGAAACATGAGTGCTTACCAAAGAGCTGTCTTTTGAGATTCTCTTGCATAGTATCATTATTGCAGACGAAAATATATCCACCAATAGTTTCATTCCTTGGCAAGGCCTCAGATGGTGGCAAAGTCTTGAACCTCTTGTCCACAGCATTCTTCCCTTCTCCATTGTTGTTATTATTGCTGTTGTTGTTCTCCTTGATGTTTTCCTTGTGGTTCTTGTTCTTCTTCCCACTCTTACCCAAATGGACCGTTCCAATCTCATCAGAAAAATCAACAACACCTTTACCAGCCTTCCCAAAGTAGAGACCTTTGCCATTCACTCCAGCGTTGTTATTGACTCCCTTACTGTAACTATAATTCAATGAAGGGCTAGAATAAACCCCTTTATTGAATCCGCCATTTAAACCAACTCCAAGGCTATCAACACCATTCTTAGCAGAAGAAACCCCCATAGATCCAAGCCCAGAAGCGTTACTATCGTTGTTGTAGCGGTTGACGTTGCTAAACTTATTCCATCCATCATTACTGAACCCATTAAAACCATCAAAATCAGAGTTCAAGTTGCTGACTTTATTAACTGAATTGATTTCACCGCCCACTCTGATATCAAAGTTCCTCCTGTCTTCAGCCCTTTTGGGCACATAAGAATTGCTCCAAATCGAATCGTTCAGAGAAAGATTAGCCAAGTTGCTGTTCTGTAAACGAAGCTTGTCACTGAATTGCCAGAAGGATGACTGACTGCTCTCCATACTTGAAAAACACAAACAAAGAAAGGATTTTTACAATATTAAAATTGATGGGCTCTGCAGAATCTGATCTGAAAACGAGTTGAGTTGGGATTTAAGGAAGAAATAGGAGCAATTCAGCTGTTTATAAAAAAGGGTTGCGGTGGAAGTGAAGTTTCTTGGAAAGAACATAAAGGAAGATGGATGGCGTGTTTACTCGTCAAAGGAGTGTGTGTAGAAAATACTAAATAGTTGGGAAAATTATAGATATGCATTAATTAATTGAGATTAAATACAAAAATAAATTGAGAAATTAGGGATTTAATTAATTTCTTTAGGAGTTTAAAGTGTTCTTCAACAGTTACTAGTGTTTTTATTTTGTTTATTAAAGATTTTTTAAAGCATGAATTATCTTATTAATCTAAAAATGAAGATAATGTTTTTTAAAAAAATTAAAATTAATAGAATACGTGTTTTTGGATGTAACAATTTCCGAAATAATTGGTTAAATTTTGAAGTATTTTGTTGGGAATATATCATTTTAGGATAAATAAAAATCAATCTACCGTGATTATTGGAAATCTTTTTTTTTTAAATAAAAGTAAGTAAATGATAATTGATGACGTCATAATAACGGTTTAGGTGGGGAGTGCTGACGGAAGAAACGCGGTTGAGGAAGAAAAATATGGAGAGAGGGGAAGTGACGTGGTTAGTGGTGGACTAACAACTCCTAAATGTAAAAATAAAAATTTCAAAAAATAATAAACAGAATTTTATTTTTTATTTATGATTTTGGTAATGGGCCTATCTAGAAGGTCTTACTTCTAGTACTAGTAGAACAAGTAGTAGTAGTAGTAGGGGTGAATTCAAAGGGATTTTCTTTTGTTCACATCTCACACTTTAGTTGGTTGGATGATGTCTTACTTACTTAGTCGCTAAGCTCTTTGAAATAAAATGATAATAATTCTTTTATGGTTAAATATATCTATGGTAGTAGGGTAGGTTTAGGGCTGACTCGACATAACAATACGATAAGACACAACACGAAAAAAAAATAAATTATGATTAAAATTTTTGACACGTATAATAATCGAATCGGGTTAGGATCGACATATTTAAATTGTAACCGGATTAGAATCGACACGACGTGTTAACACGTGAACCAGCTAATAAAAAAAAATTTTGAATTAAATTTTATAAATTAATAATTGAGGAAACTTTTAAATTTTCAAATCAAAAGTTCAACACGACTTCTTATAGTGGTATTTTGTTATTTAAAATTTTTAATTGTAATAACTTTTGATTTTATTTATTTTAGTTGGATTGAATTAAATTTTGGTTGTATTATGAAGAATTTGAATTGATGAAATTTAGTTGATGTCATGTGTAAGGATGTTATGGTGCATGTTTTAGTTTTCTTGACAAATTCAGTTATCCTCTTTCTGTGGTGAAAATTTATCTATAAGCAATTAAATGAAAACGAGTTTGCGGTTGAGTTAGGATTGATACGATTATAAACAGGTCAAATTAGGGATTGGAGTTTTTGATACAATTAATTAAATGAATTAAGTTAGAGTTGGGGGTTCTCGACACGCGCCAACACACCAATTCAAACACGATAACATAAACACAGTACGAATTGCTATAAGGTGGAGCTAACATATGATAATTTTGAGATGTTAGGGTGGCATTAGAAATTGGTGAAGTGGTGAGACTTTCGATTTTATGATTGATGTTGGGAATCATCCTAGAAATTAGTTAAGTGTTGGGATTTTGGATTTAATGATTCCTAGCCAGTGGTTGAGATGGTTATATTATTTTGTGGCAGTTTTTGTTTCATGAGAAATTAGGTTTTGATTCACCAAAAGATTCTCAATTCAGACAAATAGTTTAGATAATTCCATAGGAAATGATCCGACAAATGTGCCTCTTAGTAAAACTACTAGTACATGACAGTGGCGGGGTCGAAAAATTAGTATGAAGGTACTAGAAGGGGAAAGAGGAGGAGTTCGTTTGAATCGAAGAAGATAATGTTAAATTTTATTTATTTTTTTTTATCACTTGAGGAAATGACATGGTTCCTACTTTTTTTTTTTTTTTTTTTTTTAAAGTCAATTAAAACATAACAGACTGCAAGTGGCCCTTGCTAGTAAAAGGTCCAATAATACCGGTGTTCCGCCCTGGTAAATATGACTAATATTACATGATCAACCGACAAGTTTGATATTTTAGATGGATATGATTAATATTACAAGATCAACTGACAAACTTGATATTTTAGGTAGTTAAGACTAATATTAGTTTATGTAAATACCACTAATATTACATGATCAACTGACAAGTTTGATAGTTTACGTAGCTAACGAAATTGAAAAATTCACACTATCTTCTCCTTTCGCCTTCACACTATCAATATACTTTGCATAAATCTTTGTCCCGCGGAATCACAATCCACCGACCATGCTCCTCGTACTTTATTTTGAACTTTTTACCTCCTAATTCGAAGCATTCATCCACTTCCCTTTGCAACTCTTCGATCCCCGACCTACTGTTGAACTCAATCTTTATATTATCCTCTTTAAATGTTGCTACAACAGTCATGGTGTAACAACTTCCATCTTCAACAATCTTGTTACCTGATCCAATTGCAGCACTCTTTGCCATTGTTGTTGCAGGATTTGAAGCTGCTGCATCTGCATTCTCATCATCTCTGACATTCTTGGTTGGAAATGGCCTGATCTCAGCTTCTGTAACAGTTTCATCACTCTCCTCCTCCTCCTCCAAATAGTCACTTGAGACAATTTCACTATCCTCCTCCGATTCACTCGGGAGCTTTGGATTTGATTGAATGTGGTCGATTTTAATGTTTTCTGGCCAATTTGGTGGAACTACACCATGCTGAACACAACTGCCAAGAAGCCCTGGATTTGGTTGAATTTGGTGGGCTTTACTTTCTTTGCACCAGCAGTTTGCTGTATGAAAATGCCCACATACATCCTCCACCGTAGATTTTAAAACTGCAAAATAACACAGCAAAAACAGTTTGTAATACAGTGAGCGATGTAAATCGATCATCCCTCCAAGAAAAGAAACTGAAAATGCAGATATTCATCACCTCTGAATAGTTCTCTTGCAGCATCTTTATGTTTCTTGCCAAACTGTTGTTGTACAGAGGGGATTTGGTATTTGATATTTGTGAAATCAATTTGCTGCCTCAAGTTCTTGGCCGTGTCTTGTGCATTGGGATGAACAGCACGACTAGTGGCTGCTGCATTCTTTTCATTCACTTCTCCTAATTTTCTCCAAAGGCATTCATAATTTTGCCATTTCGATATACATCAAAGAAAAGAAAACCAAAATGAAAATCGTCCTCTGAGTAAGCGAAATAAACATCAAATTTGGCGGCCTCATGATTGGGACGAAATTCGCGATGCAATGTGGATAACAACTTCTTCAAGAACAGCATAACGTCCTCATAAGGTCCACTAGAAAGGATTGTTCGGGTGGAAGAAATACTTCAAGGATGGAAGGAGGGAGGTCGGGATGAATGAATGGCAAGGGAATCGCAAAACATGAAACTAGACCCCATGTACCACATGAGCGAATAGATGGACTATCAGGATAATCCATACTGAATTTATCTACGTGTTTGGAAAAACACGCCTTCTTTCGCGAATACGCTCTTTCAACCAAAGTTTTCCCACTTTTCACATAACATTTCACATTGAAATCTAAATGCCACAATTCAAAATCTCCTTCACAAGCCCTGATGTCACAAAACAACTTAGTAGCATTTTTTGGTTGGATATTTGATACCTTGGAGCTGGGAAGATGATTACACATACAGGGAAGCCATAGCTGAACAAGAGGAAATTTCTGCATTTCCCTCACTTCCTCCATCACTTCTTTAATGAAGCCATCTACCTTACGATTCTGTATGCAAATTATACGAAAATTTTAACCAAGAAAGAGATACAACATTATGTAATCAGTTGCCTCAGAGTTCTCAGCCTTTACCTGGCTGCATTCCAGGGGATGTGATTTTCCAGCTCCAGCTACCAAATTTGTCATCTGCAGAAAAGGAAAAAATGAAACCAAAAAATGGGGAATAATACATTATAAACACATTTATATAATTCATCCATATCAAACCTTGAGTGCTTTCTTGAATTGAGTTGCCAAGAAGTCTGTAAATTCAGGTAACCAACAGAGTGAAACGAACTCAAGAACTCCAATACAGTGGCGCAGACAAGGGTCATCCCTTTCGAAAACTGGCATAACAAAATAGTGAATAATACGGCAGGAGTTTACAGCATAGTTCCTCATCGGAAACTCCTCGTTGGAGTAACATTCTAAGGGGATATACTCAGGGAAGCCCCGAGCAAACGCCCTCCCAACAGGGCCAAATGGTTTACTAGTATTATCTTCCACTTCCACCAGGAGATAGTCAAAATTAATGCAATGGTACCGATAACTACACAGTCCATTATAAAGTTTATCGATCCCAAAAGGCTGTTCTGCTACACTCAGCCTTCTCTGCCCAGTACTGTTTTTCCAAATTGGTGCCCAGAACTGTACTAACACACCATCCCCGGAAAAACTGTCTACAGAGAGAAGAAACGACTTGATTCTCTCTTGGATTGGCCCTGATTGTGGGTTTTGTTCATAACAGAATTTGAAATGTCAATATAAACATTATAGCAGGTTGGCAATCAAATTCAAAACCCAGAAAATATCACTAAAAAGAAAGAAACTTGATGACTTACGCTGATTGCCCGGATACCAGAAAACTCTCAACTGATGAAGGAGAGGATTTCGGGGGACTTCCTCACAATATGCCTTTGCAGAGTTGTTGCGCATGTCAACAGCAGCACCCAAAGGCCCCATTGCTGGAAAGGTGATAGAACCTGCAAGAAAGAAATGAATGGCAACTTGGAAAGAACCCTAACCTTAAACTTTAACTCAACACCAGCATATGGAACCAGGTCCCTTTTATGTTGCTTGATGTCTTTGAGGATGAAGAACCTTGTAACCTCAATACTGCGTTTACTGAAATGGGACTCTTGTATTAGAGTTCTTGTACTACTGTATTATAAATGCAACAAAATAATGAATGAGAAAAAAAAAAAAAAAACTTTGGAGCCAGTGAGTTGTCTTGTCATTTTAAGAAGTACTGCCCTGAAAGACAAAAGTGGAGTTAACTTTCAACAAGAAGATGATTATTTTCACTTGTTTAATATTCCCATCTATCTTTTTATAAAATCAGATTAGCTTCCAGTCCAGGTGGTTAGCGAGGGAAAGGGATGCTTGAGTTATTACGATTTAGATAGATGAACAGTAAATCATAATGTAAGCAAAGGGGGGCATGGAAATTTCAAAGAGATCATCATCTTTGTACGCATCTTACTATTTGTAGCTCAAAAATGCTATTTGTAGCTCACAAAATTTTATAAACTTTCAACTTTATCCTTCATTTAAAATATACTACAAATTCATTTAACAATCCAAAAACACCCTAAAACAAAGAGAAATATTGGAGAAAACGTCACAATCGGCGTAGATTTACGTTGAAACGAACGCATTGGTCAAAAATTCTCGGGAAAATGGTACGTTTTTGAAGTATTTTTTTGTCGTTCGATTTGTTAGCGAATTCCATGGTACACACGTCCACTTTGGGCGCAAATTCCATGGTACAAACGCCTAAAGCAGAAGTGACGTCCATAGTAAGGAATAAAAACATGGTAGTGGATACCATGGAAGGAACCCAAAATGTGGGCGTGTGCACCATGGACCGAAAGCTGTGTGGGAGGGCCATGGCGCAAACGCCTAGCGCGTTATCCATGGGTACAAACGCCCACAATGGGCGTTTGTACCATGGTACAAACACCCAAATTAGCGTTTGTACCATGCTCGGTATATTTAAAGAATATTTTATTATATAATATTTCGTAGTATTCGTTATTGTTAATATTGTAATTCTTCATATTTATTTTTAATTTTTATTATTGAAAAATTGAACTTATGTTATTTTTATAAATTATGCAGGATCCAGTTGAAATACCCGATTTGTCGCAAGATTTGAGCGCACTTTTTTTCCTCGCCTGTATACTTTGCTACTGAAGAAAAGGCCTTTGAGCATTGCAAGGATGTTGCTAAGGAATTACGGTTCGAGTTGATTTGCGCAGGGTGGAATCAAAAGAGGAATTGAGTCACATATCGTTGCGCGCGATTCAGAAATCCTATTGAGCAAGGCCCTGCACCGAAACAAAGGCAGCGTACGAAGCGCAAAGGATGTGGTTGCCCGTTCAAATTATATTGCTTGCAAGTGCCGAATTATGGTTGGTGGATTCGAGTATTTCCTGGGTATGAGTCGACACATAACCATTCTGGGATATAGTCTATCCAGAGGGTCACAGGCAATTTAGTTTCATGAGCGATGATGCAATGGTTTTGGCTAATCGGTTGGATAAAGCAAATGTGAAGCCAAAAATGGTGAAGGCAATGATTGATGCGGAGTTTCCCAGAGACAATGTGACAATCAGGCATATTACCAATAACAAGTCGCAGAACAGGAGATCACATTTGGAAGGTAGAGATATTGGGGAAGAATTTGTTCGTTTGGCTAGTGAGAAGCATTATTTGGTGCGGACTCAGAAGGAACCTGGCACTAATGTAATCACTCATGCATTTATGGCGCATCCAGTATCAATCCAGATGTTCAACCGATATTATTGGGTTATTGTGGTTGATTCAACTTACAAGACAAATAAGTACAAGATGCCACTCTTCCAGATAATAGGTATGACTCCTACCAATACGAATTTCAATATTGCATTTGCCATTTTGAGAGATGAGTCAAGAGATACCTATGATTGAGTGATGTCGAATTTGAGGCTTTTGTTGGATGAAGAGAAAATACCAAGTGCAATTGTCTCAGATCGAGAAATGGGTTTGCTTCAGCCTATAGCGGATCATTTTCCAAATTCACACCACCTGTTATGTTTGTGGCACATAGACCGCGATGTTGATGCCATGCTGAGGAAAAAAATTCGCGATGAGAAATTGAGGTCCGATGTGAAAGGCATGTGGAAGAAAATTATTAATGCGCCAACAGTGCAAGGTATGTTTATTGTTTCGAATTTAATATTTACAAAATATATATATATATATATATGTTGTTCCTATATTTATATTACATTTATTATAGGTATTTCCGTGAGGAAATCATTCCCAGATTTGAAAGCAGTCCAGCTGCAATGATGCGTCAGATGCTTCTCTCAATGGAGGGTGCAATGTTTCCTGACAGGAATAGTGGGTGTGAGTCTGATGTCTTGGCAACATCTCGCGGTCGGCAAAGGTTTCATTCATCTGTGATGCGAACACAGAGCACCTTCGAGCGAATGACACGTTGCTCAAATGGATCGGGCCGCTCGATGAGCCGTAGATTGCATTTTGATGATGGTATGTGATTTGAAATACTAATAGTGGGTGAACTAATCTATGTTTTTTGTTTAATTATATTATAGTCATATTTCATTGACTACGTCTTATATAGGTAGAGAAGAGGTTAATAGCTTTCCCCTTTTGCCACGGTATATTCACCCTTATTGCACTGGGTATTTGGACGTAAAGTCAAATGGCAATTGTGGTTTCCGTGCTGTGGCACATTCTTTATATGGAAACTAGGAATTATGGGCAACAGTTCGGATGGTGGCAACTGGAGAAATTGTCAGTAATCAAGCTAAATACAGAGATATTTTTGCGGCATTTGCACCGAATGAAATTCCGGATGATCAGGCTATAGAGTGGGCAGTGAATAGGATATCTCATAGGGCACAATCATGTGGGATGTAATATTGGATGCACACACCAGTGGACTTATTTGCTATCGCGACGTTTGCAAATGCATTGGTCATCCATCTCAGTGATTCTAGTCCAGCTGCTTGTTTCTCTGTATTACCTGTGAGGGAGGTAGAAGGTGCCATTCGACCGTCCATGGAAATATGCATTGCACACGTTCGGAATGTTCATTTCATTAGTGTAAGTTTGATTCCTAATAGTCCTATTCCACCCTTGATACGCCTGTGGCATCGTTACCGTGATGATAGTCTAGCTGCTTTTGCAACGTCAGATGAGTTTGTGGATAGGATTACAGCATGGGATAGGATATGCCCATGATTTTGTACACCTAACTATGTTGATGCAATTAATTATTTTTTTTTACATCCTAATATGTGCATATGTATGTAGACGTAGTTCATGCTAAGTGGAACGTACTAACAACGAAATATAACCATAATCATAAATCAAATGAAAATATACTACATCAATGTTAATATGACCTAACTATCATCTAGATAATCGCCATCTATGCATCAATCTGGACAGCTCTGCATCGCACTCCTCCGCCTGGGGCATGCCTGCATCTCTAATAATTAGGGCTGGCAATTCGTGTCGTGTTCGTGTTATCGTGTTCGGGTTGGCGTGTTGGCGTGTCGAGAAACTCCCAACTCTAACCCGACCCATTTAATTAATCGTGTCGAAAACTCCAACCCTAATCCGACCCATTTATAATCGTGTCGACCCGAACCTAACCCGCGTAACCCGTTTAATTGTTGATAGGTAATTTTTCGGTCCAAATTTTCACCACAGAAAAAGGGAACTGAATTTGTCAATGAGACTAAAACATACATGTTTATTTATAATAACACCATCTAAAATTTGTATCTATCAAATTCAAATCCATCAATTTAAATTTAACCATAACATTCTTATACATGACATCAACATAAATTTCATCAATTTAAATTCTTCCTAATACAACCAAAATCCAATTCAATCCAACCAAAATAAATAAAATCCAAAGGTAATTACAGTTACAAAATTTAAATAACAAAATACCACCATAGGAAGTCCTGTTGAATTTTTGATTTGGAAATTTGAAAGTTTCATCAATTATTAAGGTTATAAAATTTAATTTTTTAAAAAATATTTTTTTAACGGGTTCACGTGTCAATTCGCCAACCCGTCGTGTCGACCCAAACTCGACCCGCTATTTAAACGTGTCGACCCAAACCCGACCCATTTATTATACGTGTCAAAAATCTCAACCCTAACCCGCTTTTTTTCGTGTCGTGTCCGTGTCGGGTTATCGTGTCGTGTCAGCAATTGCCAGCCCTACTAATAATCCCAAACTGCCTCTGAGCTACCTTCTCGTACTCTCTAACCCACTAAAAAATGCAAATACAAAAAATGAATATCTCTAATAAATAAATGGAACACATTATTATAATTATAATACATAAAAAAAAAATACTTACATATTCAGAATTGGCGCGCGATGGCACGCGATCTGGATCACTGAGTGGGATATCACGGAAAAGCCGCGGATGAGAGTACTGCTCGTACCACTCCATGTAATTGCCGTCGCATGCGCCGGGATTCTCAGTACTGGACTATAGCCTATCAGTCCGTATGCAATAAATATCCGCAGAATCCCATAGATTCCGGGCCATTCCCTTAGCGAACTCTACCTTGTAAGTCTTCCCATGATATTGTCGAAGACAATCAGAAGGCCGGAGTATCTTATTGGGGACTCGCTGAACGTATCCCAACTGGCGGACGCATCTATCGGGCATATATGGCTCCACAAACTCACCATATGCGATCAATCCTCTAAAAATGGTCCGCTCCATGCGCAAGTGAGGATCCGGCCCATATGGCAACCAGGTCACCTACATGATGATGTCAAAATACATTAAAACTACTACCTATGTAATTTCAAATAGCATATTTAAATATTAATAAAAAATATATTTATTAACATACCTCATCGACTGTCAGCCTATCGAGCTGCTCCCGATACTCAGTCATACTCCATCCCTTGTCGCTGTGGGTGCCAACCTTCCACAATTTCGCGCGCGGGGTATGAGGAGGAACAATCATGGGCGCGAACTGGGGTCTAAAGACTGGAAAATACTCATATATCCAAGCCTGTAATAACGTAAGACATCCAGCCATAGACGAAATGCCACCTCTACTAGCTATACCTAACTGCCTATATAGCCATGCTAGTGTAGCAGAACCCCATGAAAACTGGCCAACACCCTCGATATTGTTCCTAATCTGCATAATGGAGTGTGGCCTAAACTTATTCCCACACTTGTCTGGGAATAAACAAGCGCCAATGGTAACCCACAACCACGCCTCCATATCAAACACCTGATGCCTCCGATCACCACTATGCCTACGACGCTCAAACACCTTCTCAGTAACAATAGCCCCACTCTGATAATACTCCTTCCATGTAGACCGACTGGAAGAAGACAACTCAAGAATATCTCTAGAAAATCCCTGGACGATGTCCAAATCTACGACCTCATCCATCAACTCACCATCTACAGGTATGCGGAGTATCTCGTACACGTCATGGAGCAGGATTCCCATCTCACCAAACGGAAGATGGAAGGTGTTGGTGTCTGGCTGCCACCGCTCGAGAAATGCGCATATAAGTGGTCCATCTATGGACCTAAACATGGTCGAAGGCAAGTGGACCAAACCTGTCGCCCTCAGTGTCAACCGCCAATCATCGGGCATCTCGCCATACCAATCCATACCAATCCACAAACCTACGACACACTCCGGCCCTATTCTGGCACCTAAAGGGCTCCCTAAGTGGTTGGCTGGGTCTACGTACCGCGACGCCACATGACCCAGCCAACTAGGGATCACAGACTCATCCCTAGGGCCACCAATACAAGGCGTAGTCACCCGCCATTGTTCCTCAACAACTTTTGCACGCTTTCTTTTCTCTAATTTAACAAAAAATGATTTATAAATAATTACCACCATTCACCCAAATTTTAATAAAGGCCACAAACACTTATAATTAATAATAATCATATAAATATTTTGTACATTAAATAAATAAATTTTGAAAAAAATATCTCAAATCACATATATGAAACACACTTAGTAAAATAAAAAGTAAATATGCATAAATTACGAATGCAAATTCCAATATAGTAATTCAATTTTAAAGCTAAATAGTTATAGATTTTTAAGCATGTACCTTTAGCTGTAAACCGTCCATCAGATTTGCTGCGAATCTGAGAGACACTCTCCTCGCGGATATGCACATCATCGCCCTGCTCATCCCCACTCTCTCCACTATCCTCCTGATCCTCTCCACTATCCATCTGCTCCTCCCCACCTCTATGATTGTCCTCCTCGCCTATGTGCTCCTCCTCCCCGCCGAGGAAAAAATCATGCCCGCCTAGGATGTACTGCTCACCACCAGTGAGGTAATCCGAACTGGGCATGATATAATCCTCCCCGTGTATGTCATGCTCCGTACCTCCTTCATATTGCTGCTCATCCATCCAATGCTGGGATGAGCTACCCCTATTTGCTCTCTGCTTCCGATTCGAAGCAGTAGGCCGCTGTCGTGGTGCAGGTACATCCGGAGCCTACAAAACAATTAATAATTCGAAAATTAAGTTAACAATAATTAAATTAAATTGTTATAAAATTAGTGAAATAAGTTCAACAATATTTCAAATAATTAAAATTAGCCATAAAAATCAAATAACATATGTGCAAATAAATAATTTTAACATTAGGCACATAAGTTCAATAATTAACTCAAACAAGTTAATACTACTTTAAATAATTAAAAGTAACCAAAACAAACATTGATAAATTATACAAATAAATAATCTACACATTACACACATAAGTTCAATAGTTAAATTTAATAATTACGATACAAATTGAAATAATTAAAAGTACCTAAAAATTAACATTAACGACAATAATTAATCAATTAAAATTAATATAATTAATAAATTATTAAAAAAATCGGGACGCCGGCGTCCGGTCAATGACCAGACGCTGGCTGTCCAGTCATCTGGACCGGACGGCAGGCGTCCGTCGCCGCAAATTTACCAATAAATTTCAAAAAATTACCTGGCCAATCATCAAGCCTTTTCCTGCTCCGTGCCGCCTGGGTTGTTGACCTCCAGCACCGGCCAAAGATTGTCGTCTGTCCATGAATTTTTTAGAGAGATAAGAATTTTCAAAATTTCTAATATTGAAGATGCTGCACTGCTTTGGAAGGCTTATATATATATATATATATATATATATATATTCTGGACGCCTAATTTTTAGGCTTGCACCATGGGCCGGACGCCCTATTTATGCGTCCGGCCATGGTGCCGGACGCATAATCCATGCGTCCGGCCATGGTGCCGGACGCACAACTTATGCGTCTGGCACCATGGCCGGACGCGTCATCCATGCGCCCGGCACCATGGCCGGGCGCATGGATTTGTCTCTCCTTCCATGGTTTTTGCGTCCAATTTTAAAGTTTGTACCATGGTTATTACTCAAATTCATGTCGCGACATCCATGGGTCGAATGAATTTTTCCGAATTTTGACTGTTAAAAATTTATTATTCTTAGTTCGGGGTTATTTTAGTCATTTAAACTCTTTTTATGAGCTATAAATAGCGTTTTTGAGCTACAAATAGCGTTTCAGTTTACCCTTTCATCAATGGAATGAGTCATTTCTTTTCTCAGGAATCTATATCAATTATCCTGTTCACATCACATTCCATTTACTTTATCTATTAACTTATTAATTATTTTTTACCATATGAAAAGACATTTTGGTCCCTTTTGTTAGGAGTGATGACTACATTAGCCACTCCTGTTACATTTAATTATTTAACACAAAGTTGACTTCACACATTTAGTCATTTAACAGCAACTATACACAAGCATTGCTCATCGACTTTGGCTTGCGGTTTTTTTTTCCAAAGTGCAATACTAAATTAGTGTTTCATCAGAAATTAGATTTAAGGATCACAAAAAAGCTTCTGGATTCAGACAAAGCATTTAGATAATTCTGCAGGCAATGATCCAACAAATATGTCTCACAGTCATAGGAATGTCATCAATGTAGATACAAACTAATGCTATAAGGTCACCTGAAAAGGTTGCTAGTTAGGTAGCTGGAAAAATTGAAAGATTCATGGTATCCTCTCCTTTTGTCTTCAAACTATCCATGTACTTGTGTAAATCTTTGTCTCGTGGAATCATGATCCACCGACCATACTCCTCGTACTTTATTTTGAACTTCTTACCTTCTAATTCAAAGCATTCAACCACTTCCATACGCAATTCTTCAATCCCGGACCTACTGCTCAACTCAATCTTTATATTATCCCCTCCGTATGTTGCCACGACGTTCATGGTGTAACTGCCATACTCAGTCTTGTTACCTGATCCCATTGCAACACTTTTACCCTTTGCAATTGTTGGGGTAGGATTTGAAGCTGCTGCATCCTCATCTCTGGCATTATTGTTTGGAAATAGTCTAATCTCAGGTTCTGGGACGGTTTCACCACTCTCCTCCTCCTCATATTCACTTGGGAGCCCCCGCTTTGGTTGAATTTGGTGGGCTTTCCTTTCTTGGCGCCAGTTTGCTGTATCAAAATGCCCAGATATATCCTTCCTAGTAGATTTCGAAACTGCAAAACAACACCACGAAACAGTTTGTAATATAAGGATACAAATCGATCATCCTTTAAGAAAAGAAACTGAAAAGGCAGGGAGACTTGGAAGACAAAATATTCATCACCTCCGAGTTCTCTTGCAGCTTCTTTACGTTTTTTAACCAACTGTTGCATGGACTCCTCATAGGGGATTTGGTATTTCATTTTTGTGAATTTGATCCGTCGCCTGGAGCACTTGGCTTTGTCTTGTGCATTGGGCCGACTAGTGGCTTCATTCTCATCTCCAAGTTTTCTCCAAAAGGCATTCTGAAATACATGAAAGAAAACAAAATCATCCTAAGAGTGAGAGAAACAAACATCAAATTGGCCTCTTTTTTTCGGTTCCAGTAACAAAATTTGCGATCCAATAAAGATAATAACTTCGTCAATAACAGTATACGATCATGATCGTTTTCATAAGAAAACTCTTCTTCAGGTGAAAGAAAGACTTCAAGTATGGAAGGAGGAAGTTCAGGATGAATGAATGGCAAGGGGATTGCAAAACATGCAGCTAGACCCCATGTAACACAAACAAATGAAGGGAATATCAGGATAATCCAATATACTGAATTGATCTGTGTGTTTGGAAAAACACACCTTTTTTGCAAAATATGCTCTTTCAACCAAAGTTTTCCCATTTTTTAGATAACATTTTTCATTAAAATCGAAATTAAACAATTCAGAATATTCTTTGGAAGCCCTAATGTCACAAAACAATTTAGTAGTATTTGGTTGGCTATTTGAGACCCGGAGTTGGGAAAATTACACATACAGGGAAGCCAGAGCTGGATAAGAGGTAAATTTTGCACTTCCCTGGCCTTCTTCATCACTTCATAAATGATGTCAAAGTAGTCATCTATCTTACGATTGTGTTTGCAAATTATTTGAAAATTTTAAACCAGAGAGAGAGTGGGGAAAAAAATAATTAGTTGCCTCAGACTTTTCAGTCTTTACCTGGTTGCAGCATTTCGGGGCGTTTGATGATTTTCCAGCTCCAAGCACAAAATTCGCCACCTACAAGAAAGAAAAAAAAAAAATCAAATGAGAAAAAGTTAGCAGAAAAGGAGGAATACTACATCATAAACACATCTATTTATTACATCCATATCAAACCTCCAGTTCTTTGTTGAATTGATCTGGCGAGAAGTCTTTAGATTTCGGTTTTCCTTTGAGTGCAACTAACTCAAGAACTCCAATACAGTGGTGCTGACCATGGTCATCCCTTTCGGAAAGGGGCATAACCAAATAATCGTAAATACCGCAGCAGTTTACAGCAAAATTCTTGAGAGGAAACCACTCTTCGGTGTAAGATTGTAGTGGGATATACTCAATGTAGCCCCGTGCGAAAACCCTCCCAATAGGACCAACTGGTCTACTAGTATTATCTCCCACTTCCACCACTGGATATTCATATTCCATGCATCTGTACCGATACCTACACTGTCCATTATAAAGTTTACCGAACTCAAAAGGTTGTCCTACTACACTCAGCATTCTCTGCCCAGTACTGCTTCTCCTAATGGGCGCCCAAAACTGTACTAGCACAACATCCCCGGCAAAATTGGATAAAGACAGAAGAAATGACTTGATTCTCTCTTGGATTGAAGGTGGATTATTTATCACAGAATCTGAAATATCAATAATATAAACATTATAGGCTGACAATCACATTCAAAACTCAGAAATTTTACCTTTTGTTTGTTTCAATTATGTTTGTAAGAAAGAAAGAAATTCATGACTTACAATGATTGTTGGTTTTGGTTGTATCCGGCGGGTACCAAAAAACTCTCAATCCATCATGGCTATAGACTTCCAGACTGTGCCGCCCTGCAGAGACCTTGGGCATTTGAGTGAGGAACTCCTTAACACTACAGCATCCATGGGGATCACCTCGAAGAGGAGGGACCATTTCCTGCATAATAAGAACAAATTGTAACAGTAGTAATGTTTTCCACAAATAACATTAGAACAATTCTGAAATATTATAAATTGGGACACAATTTAATGTAAAGTTAAGGTCTTTACGCTGCTCCAATGTCTTTGAGAGTGACCCTTGTAAGCATTTACTGTTATGAACAAGTAAGACTTATACAATAACTACAATTGAAGCAACTAACCTTCAATTTTTCTGGGCAGAGAGGAATCGGCGAGCTTTGCTTCTTCATTATTTTAGCTTATTCCTATTTCTCAGCTTCAGGCGGGGCAGAGGAACAGAGACAGTAGAAGATTCAATGTGGCTAAAATAGCCGCGGCGGATTGACAGTGTCAAGGCAGGGAGACGGAGAGGAGGGAGAGGCAACGAAGCGAGGGAAACAATGGTTTGTTTGGTTTTGGTACCCGTTAACCCAACGTCGGCTGGTGGACTTAAAGATTGGCTTGGCAGTTATGTTAGGTAGTAGTATTTTATACTATTATAAATGTTATAAATACAAGAGTGAATTTTAAAGAAGGTCATCATTATTTGATAAAGTTTAGATTTTGGTCACTAACTTTTAAAAATTCAAAAAAGACAACTAACTTTTGCATTTAAATTTTGATTTTGGTCATTCCGTCCATATTATCCGTGAAGTCCACTAACGGACCAAAATTTTGAGGGTATTTCTGTACAATCATACCCAAAAAAACCCATGTACTTCCTTTTGAATTTTAAAAAAGGTCATCATACTTTGATAAAGTTTAGATTTTGGTCACTAACTTTTAGAAATTCAAAAACGGTCACTAACTTTTGCATTTGAATTTTGGTTTTGGTCATTATGTCCATATTATCCGTGAAGCCCACTAACGGACCAAAATTTTGAGGGTATTTCTGTCCAATCATACCCAAAAAATCCATGTGCTTCCTTTTTTTTTTTTGTACTATTTATCTTTTTTCCCCTCACCCTCCCTTTTTTTTTTTTTTTTCGTATTCATCTTTCTTCTCCAGCCACCCTGTCACCCTTCTTGCCGGAAACAACAAAACCCATCACCATTCTCCCATAAACGTCCAGAAACGTCTACATCCATGCATGTGAATTTAAGCCGATTTTTTTCACAAAGACAGTACACCACGTCTCATAACACTAGCACTACGTCAAAAACAACAAACACCACGTCCAGAAACGTCTATATCCATGCATGTGAATTTAAACTGATTTTTTTTCACAAAGACAGTCCACCACGTCGTCAAAACAAATAGCACCACGTCAAAAACAACTAGCACCACGTCCAGAAACGTCTACATCCACGTGTGTGAATTTAAACTGATTTTTTCACAAAGACAGTCCACCACATCTCAGAACAACTAGAACTACGTCAAAAACAACTAGCACCACGTCCAGAAACGTCTACATCCATTCATGTGAATTTAAACTGATTTATTTCACAAAAACAGCCCACCACGTCTCAGAACAACTAGCACCACGTCCAAAAATCTAGTTGTTCTGTGACATGGTGGGTTGTTTTTGTGAAAAAAATCAGTTTAAATTCACATGAATGGATGTAGACGTTTCTGGACGTGGTGCTTCTTGTTTTTGACGTGGTGCTAGTGTTATGAGACGTTGTGGACTGTCTTTGTGGAAAAAAAAAATCTGCTTAAATTCACATGCATGGATTTAGACGTTTCTGAGAGAATAGTGATGGGTTTTGTTGTTTCCGGCAAGAAGGGTGGCAGAGTGGCTGGAGAAGAAAGATGAATACGAAAAAAAAAAAAAAAAAAAGAGGGGAGGGTGAGGGGAAGAAAGATAAATAGTTAAAAAAAAAAAAAAAAAAGGAAGGACATGGGTTTTTTGGGTATGGGTTTTTTGGGTATGATTGGACAAAAATACCCTCAAAATTTTGGTCCGTTAGTGGGCTTCACGGATAATATGGACGGAATGACCAAAACCAAAATTCAAATACAAAAGTTAGTGACCGTTTTTGAATTTTTAAAAGTGACCAAAATCTAAACTTTATCAAAGTATGCTGACATTTTTTAAAATTCAAAAGGAATGACATGGGTTTTTTGGTACAATTTGACAGAAATACCCTCAAAATTTTGGTCCGTTAGTGGGCTTCATAGATAATATGGACGGAATGACCAAAACCAAAATTCAAATGCAAAAGTTAGTGACATTTTTTAAATTTTTAAAAGTTAGTGACCAAAACCTAAATTTTATAAAAGTATGATGACCTTTTTTAAAATTCACTCAATTAACAAAATAATGAGAATTTATTTTTATAGAGTTAGTGAGTTGTCTGATTATCAAATTCTGAGTAACAATTACTTTCATTACTCAAAAAAATTCTAATTCTCAAAGACAAATTATCAAATTTCGATTATCTCCGTTTGCACCCTTAAAATTAACTCCAATCTAGGTGGGTAGTGACCTAATGGGACGCTTGAGTATTTCAGAAGGCAGGAAGAAAACAAATGTAAACTAACATATATTTTTCATATATCCTGGAAAATCGACACATAAGTCAGCTCCCATCCATCCCACACTTCATTAATGAATCACACTATCAACAAATTGTTCATGTTGGGGTTGAGCGGATCAAATTGGCCTAAAGATTCAAAGGGCTCAATTACAAACATCATGCAGTTGCAGTCTACTACATATGAATACAAAAGCATACAATCATGTGCAAGTAAACACTATTTTTTCCAACAGTCAATCTGTAATGTAATGACAAGTAAACACACACACTATTTTTTCCAATAGTGAATCTGTAATAACAAGTAAACGCGTCCAAAAGTCAATTTGTAATGACAAGTAAAAGCTTTTTTTTTTTAAAAAAAACAAGAACCTCCAAAAATCTAAATTTCAACAGTACTAAACGATTGGAACAACCCTGAGTCTCATTATTTCTTGGCCAGATGATTTTAAGTCCTCCATCCGAGAGTGCAAATCCAAATCGGACACAATCATAACCCAATCAGTTTTATCGCCAAACTTTTCCTGATACTCTATTTTGAACTTGCCATCCTCCAACTTCTTGAACCTTCTAGCCAATTCAAAGCGCAGTTCTTTAACCCCCCAGTTCAGGAAGAAAGGGAAAGGTAACATTACAGTTTCATCTCCGCATGTTGCCATGATTGAAGTCATTTTTTCCAAAATTTGGTACATATCAACTGTCTTTCCCCACCTTTGAATACCAAACTCTTTGCAATAACGCTTGAACGTAGGTACGCTGACTACAAGAATATATATATCACAACAGTTTGTAAGATATTCAAGAAAAAATAAAGGTCAAATTGGATTCAAGATAAAAGTTCACCTACCATTGAGTGCCGCTGCTGCACGTTTACGTTTCTTACCCAACTGATGTATCAAGCCCTCAAAGTGGATTGGGTAAATCATATTAGTTGTATCAATTTTTTGCCACATGGAGTTGTTGGCTGTGTCTTGTGCATTCTCAGCCACGTCCTCCTCCTCATCCTCATCCTCATCCTCTGTTGAATCACTGTTCCAAACGGGTTCAATCATGGACACTTCCTCTGTTTTTACCCTTTCGTATGAATGTAAATTTATATCTCCAGCTGCAAAATTGTTAATCTACATAGAAGAAAAAAAAATCAAATGAGAATAAAAAAGGAGAATAATACATTATAAACACATCTATATATCTCAACCATATATCAAACCTTTAATGCTTTGAAGAATGGGGACCAGAAATTATTCCAACATCGGAATGAAACTAACTCAAGAACTCCAATACAATGCTGCTGACTCCGGTCATCCTTTTCGAAAAGAGGGATAACAAAATAATATTTTATATCACAGCAGACTGAAGCATAATCTCTCAGCGGAAACTCCTCTTTGGAGTAAATGTGAAATTCACATAGGCGCCCTGTGCGAAAGCCCTCCCAATCGGACCAACTGGTTCACTAGTATTATCTCCCACTTCGGCCACCGGATAATATCCATATTTAATGGATTTGTACCGATAATTACATAGTCCATTATAAAGTTTATTTAATCCAAAAGGTTGTCCTATTAGAGTTAGCATTCTCTGTCCCAGTACTCCTTCTTCTAATAGGTGCCCAAAACTGTGCTCACACCATCATCATCACAGCCACAGTTTACGGACAAAAGAAGTGACTTGATTCTGTCTTTGATTGAGGGTGAGGGTGAGGGTGAGCGTGGATTATTTATCATAGAATCTGAGAAATATATAAATATAAACACAGATTTAGGGTTTTGTGAAATTTAAATCATACTTAAAAAAAAAAAAAAACGAAGGAAATTCATGACTTACGTTGATTTCCACCGCTGCTCAAAGATGTTTGAGGATTAGTTGCGGCGGCCGGGTACCAGAAAACTCTCAATTTATTACCTTGAGGCTGTCGGGTGACTTCCTCACAAAACCCCCCTGCAGAGCCGCTGGGCATGTTAGTGAGGAAATTATCAACCGTTTCTTGTTGAAAAGGACTGAAGATTTCAGGAGACATGGTTTCGATAATGAAAGAAAAATGAGGGATTCCTGGGTCGCAACAAGAAAACACAAGTTAGTAGTAACAGAGAGAAAGCAAAATAAGATTTCTACGGCTTATATAATTTTTAAGATAAAGATCCCTAGCGGTCGCCCCCAACTGGTTTAAAAGGAAACAGACTTCTTTTTCTTCTAGGAAAAGGTTAACTTAAAATAGGGTTATAATTTCTGATTAGGAGGAGGAAAAGGATCCTTCCGTTTCCAAATTTATATTTTCTCAGGCAGTAACCAAAAATCCTTTTTTTCCATAATCCGATCAATATGATCATCCTCCTTGTCCTCATATTCTATTTGGAAATTCCCAACAGAAACCTTCCACCAACAGTTCTTTAATCCTGACTTTCTGGAGAAAGGGAACCTTACAGTCTTTCCTCTACATGTCGCCTTGATTATCATGAACTCAAGGCCTCTATCTCGGTTGCATTATTATTTGAAAGCTGTTCAATCTCGGCCTATTCCTCTATTGCATCATTATTTGAAACCGTTGGAATCTCAGATAGCAGGTTCACTTAGGGGCTGGCATACTCTTAAGTCTTTACTTGGTTGCATTCAGGGGGATGTGATTTTCCAGCTCCAACTACAAAATCTGCATCATGCAGAAAAGAAGAGAATCAAATGAGAAAAAAGTGAGCAGAAAAGGGGGAATACTACATTTATGAACACACCCATATCAAACCTCCAGTGCTTCCCGTAGTAGTCGCCATCCCCTGGATCCTTAGTTGGGTACCAGAAAACTTCCAATTCAAAAACGCTGCACTTCTCTCGGGGAACTTCCTCACAAAACCCCCCTGCAGAACCACTGTACATGTGAGTGAGGAATTCATCAACTAGGCAGTATTCATGGGGATCACCCTCAAAGATTTCAGGGACTTGAAGAGGAGGGGGGATGATTTCAGCAGACATGGTTTCAAAATGAGAATGGAACTCAAACAACTTCTTCTTAGTACAATTAGAAGAGATAGAAGAAAGCTATGAAACAATGAAATTTAGAATTATATTTATACTATAATCATATGAGATATTTATATTAAATTAAGAGATAGTCATTTCAAAGTAGGTTAGACAATGGGTGGTATTTAATAAAACCCTTTTATTATTCAGGCTCCTATTCAACTGGCCCCCCTACCACGCAACCCCCAACCCCTACATGGAAACATTCAGAACTGTTTGTAGTCAAAAGAATCTATCCTCGCACAAAAATTGAATTTTCTTACACAGAAGTAGTGTTTCATGAGAAATTAGATCCGAAATTAGATTTAAGGATCACAAAAAGCTTCTGAATATTGATCCAACAAAAGTGGCTAACATTTACACAAGTGTGAGCAATATAGATGCAACTAATACTACACGATCAACTAAAAGGCTTGTTAATTAGGTGACTGGAAAGATAGAAACATTCATGGTATCATCCCCTTTTGCCTTCAAACTATCCATGTACTTGTGTAAATCTTTGTCTCATGGAATCATAATCCACAGACCATGCTCCTCGTACTTTATTTTGAACTTCTTACCTTCTAATTCAAAGCATTCATCCACTTCCTTACGCAATTCTTCAATTCCCGACCTACTGCTGAACTCAATCTTTATATTATCCCCTTGGCATGTTGCCACAATATTCATGGTGTAACTACCATCATCATCAATCTTGTTACCTGATTCTATTGCAACACTTTTACCCTTTGCAATTGTTGGGGTAGGATTTGAAGCTGATACATCTTCATCATTGGCATTATTGTTTGGAAATGGTCTAATCTCAGGTTCTGGGACAGTTTCACCACTCTCCTCCTCCTCCTCCTCCTCCTCCTCCTCAGATTCACTTGGGAGCCTTGGATTTGATTGAATGTGCTGGAGTTTATTCTTCTCTGACCCACGTCGAAGCCCTGGATTTGGTTGAATTTTGTGGACTTCCCTTTCTTTGCGCCAGTTTGCTGTATCAAAATGCCCACATTTATCCTTCCCAGTAGATTTCGAAACTGCAAAATAACATAGTAAAACAGTTTGTAATATAACAATACAAATCGATCATCCTTTAAGAAAAGAAAAACTGAAAAGGCAGGGAGACTTAGAAGACAAAATATTCATCACCTCCGAGTTCTCTTGAAGGTTCTTTACGTTTTTTACCCAGCTGTTGTACAGACTCCTCATAGGGGATTTGGCATTTCACATTTGTTGAATCAATCTTCCTCCTGGAGCTCTTGGCTTTGTCTTGTGCGTTGGGATGAACAATCCGACTAGTTGCTTCATTCTTTTCATTATCTTCTCCTAGTTTTCTCCCGGGGCCTTTGTGCACATTCAAAATTTTGCCATTCCGATATACATCAAAGAAATCAAAATCATCCTCCGAGTGAGAGAAATAAGCATTGAATTTGGCCTCTGGTTTTGGGTTCGGGAGATGATCATCAAAATTTTCTGAAAATGTGCTAGCCAATGTGGATAATATCTTGTTCAACAACAACAGTAGATTTCCATTAGAATACTGTTGTTTGAGTGGCAGAAATACTTCTAGAATGCAAGGAGGAAGGTCGGGACGAATTAATGGCAAGGGAATCACAACACATGCAGCTAGACCCCATGAACGAATGAAGGGAATAAGCGGATAATCCAATATACTGAATTGATCTGTGTGTTTGTGAAAACACATTTTTTGTTGGGAATATGCTCTTCCAACCAAACATTTCCCATTGTTAACATAATATTGTTCATCAAATTTTCTTTTCCCCAATTTGAGTGAAGAGTCAGAAGCTGTCAAGTTCCATAACAATTGAGTAGTACTTGGTTGGCTATTTGAGACCTTGGAGTTGGGAAGATTACATTCACAGGGAAACCAGAGCTGAATAAGAGGTAATTGATGAACTATCCTCGTTTCCTTTATCACTTTCCAAATAAGCCAAATAAGCCTTGTTGTACGATTCTGTATGTGAATTATTTGAAAATTTTAACCAACAGAAACATAATATTGTAGATAGGGAGGGCAACAAAATAGCTAGCTTCTTCAAGCAAGAATGCTGGAATGCTGAAAAACCACACACACACAAAGGAAAAAAAAGCAGGGTGATTTTCCAGTTTTTACCTCTATGCATCGAGGGTAATGTGATTTTCCAGTTCCACTTGCAAAATCGTTAAGCTACATAAAAGGAAAAAAAATCAAATGAGAAATAGTGATAAGAAAAGGGGAATACTACATTATAAACACATCTATATACTTCATCCATATCAAACCTCCAGTGCTTGGTTGAATTGATTTAGCATCAAGTCCGAAGATACCGGAATTACTCCGGGTTAAAGGAATTCAACAACTCCAATACAATGCTGCTGCCATCGGTCATCCATTTCGAAAAGAGGGATTACTAAATATTTTCTAATACCGCAGGAGACTGAAGCATAATCCCTCAGCGGGAACTCCTCTTCGGAGTAAAATTCTAAAGGTATTTCCTCAGGGATGCCCCTTGCAAAAGCCCTCCCAATAGGACCAAATGGTTCACTAGTATTATCTTCCACTTCAACCACAGGATATTCATAATCAATGCAAATGTTCCAATACCTCCACAGTCCATTACAAAATTTGTTTAAACCAAAAGTTTGTTCTGTTATACTCAGCACTCTCTGCCCAGTACCGCTTCTCCTAATGGGTGCCCAAAACTGTACTAACGCATGCCCGTAATCAAAGAATAAAGACAGAAATAATGCCCTGATTCTCCGTTGGATTGAAGGTGGATTATTTGTCACATAATCTGAAATATCAATAATATAAACATAATAGGTTGACAATCACATTCAAAACTCAGAAATTTTACCCTTTTTATTTTTTCAATTATGTCTGTAAGAAAGAAATTCATGACTTACCCAAATCTGTTTCATGGTCCGCCGGGTACCAAAAAACTTTCCAGCCATCAGGGCGAGGGTTTCGAATGACTTCCTGACAGCGCAGCCCTGAAGGGCCGTAGGGCATTTGAGTGAGGAACTCATTAACACTACAGGACCCATCGGGATCATCACCTTCAAGAGGAGGGACCATTTCCTGCATAGTAAGAAGAGTAATGAAAACAGATACACAGCAAAATGCAATTTGCCATCACCCAGAGGTGCTAGAAAGGTGAGAACTTGCAGGAAGCAATGGCAACTTAAAAAAACCCTAACCTTAAACTTTACTCAACTTAGCAGCACCAGCAAATCCCAGGTAGTAACCACAGTTTGTAACTGTCTTGGCCACCGAGAATTTTGTTTTTCAGGAAAAGCCCGGCAAAGGGATGGTGAAAACACGGGAGGGGACCAATTTTTTGAAAAAAAAAAAAAAAAAAAGATGGAGAAAAAATATTTGGCGCTGCTGCAATTCGTGAAGAAGATGATAACAATGGAGATATGTGTTGGATTGGGCTTGCTTTTAATTTGTTGGATCTCTTTTTGGTTAAATGGACTATTAGTCTAATTGTTTGTACTTTTTACATGAATGCAAAGGTCACAAATTGCAAACATTTGTTTTCTTTCATAAATCGGAAAAGGATGGATTATTTTATGAAATAATTTTTGTACCTATTAAAAGTTGAATTTGTATTTGTGGAAGATAATCTAAAATTTTATAAGAAATATGACATAAAAGTTTATTGATTTCCGGATATAAAAGTATCAAATGGATTACATGGACGGCTACATGGACACCATGATAATGGTACCTATCTCTAACCAGTTTCCCAAGTTATGTGGATACCATTATGGGTAGGGGGAAGCCCATAAAAATCATGGGCCTCATTTCAGAGGGGGATGCCAACAACATCAAAAATTCAAAATATACAGAATTAAAGTGGATAAGTAATTTTATTCTATATCGTTCAATAAGTTCTTTTTTCCTTCTTGTGAAACCTTTATTTTTATTGTTGGTATTAATATTTGGTACAAGAGGAGAGAATCTAAATTTTGGAATTATTTACAAATATTAATTCTTTACTTCCCTTCACATTCCTTTGATCCAGGAATCTATATTCAATTATCCTATAATAATATCTTCTTTACACAATTCAATCCATTATATTTTCTGTCCTCAAAGGGGAGCATTGCATCAGAAAATTAAGGATCATAATCTTCAAATTTAAAACCTTTGATTTATGAAAAGCAGAAAGCTCATGTAATGCTCTAATATCAAATGATAATAGTTCTGCAAGTATACACAAGCTGTGCTCACAAAAAGCTTCTGAATGTTGATCCAACAAAAGGTGGCTCACACTCACAGAAAGTGCCATCAACATAGATACAACTACAGCTACATGATCCATTGATAAGCTTGCTAGTTTAGGTAGCTGGAAAGATTGAAACATTCATGGTATCCACCCCTTTCGCCTTCAAGATATCCATGTACTTGTGTAAATCTTTGTCTCGTGGAATCAAGATCCACCGACCATTCTGCTCGTACTTTATTTTGAACTTCTTACCTTCTAATTCAAAGCATTCATCCAATTCCCTACGCAACTCTTCAATCCCAGAGCTACTGCTGAACTCGATCTTTATATTATCCCCTCCATATGTTGCCACTATGTTCATGGTGAAACTGCCATCATCAATCTTGTTACCTGATCCCATTGCAGTACTTTTACCCTTAGCAATTGTTTGAGTAGGATTTAAAGCTGCTGTATCTCCATCTCTGGCATTATTGTTTTGAAATGGTTTAATCTCAGGTTCTCGGACAGTTTCATTGCTCTCCTGCTCCGATGATTCACTTGAGAACCTTGGATTTGATTGAACTACACCATGCTGAACACATCCACTTAGAAGCCCTAGATTTGGTTGAATTTGGTGCTCTTTCCTTTCTTTGCGCCAGTTTGCTGTATCAAAATGCCCAGATATATCCTTCCTAGTAGATTTTGAAGCTGCAAAACAACACCACAAAACAGTTTGTAATATAAGGATACAAAAGAGATAATTCTTTAAGAAAAGAAACTGAACAGACAGGGAGACTCTTAGAAGACAAAATATACATCACCTCCTAGTTCTCTTGCAGCTTCTTTACGTTTTTGACCCAACAGTGGTATATCAATCTGCTGCCTGGAGCTCTTGGCGGCTGTGTCTTGTGCATTGGGATGAACAGACCGACTAGTGGCTTCATTCTTTTCATTCTCTTCTCCTATGTTTCTCCAAGAGGCTTTCTGTCCATTTCGATATACATCAAAGAAAACAAAACCATCCTCCAAGTGAGAGAAATAAACATGGAATTTCGTCTCTTGTTGTGGTTTCTGGATAATATATATATCCTCACATCTTGAAAATGCGTATTCAAATGTGGCTAATAACTTCTCCAACAACAGTATAACTTCCTGATGATCTTTAATAGAATACTGTTTTTCGGGTGGGAGAAAAACTTCTAGTATGGAAGGAGGAAGCTCGGGATGAATTAATGGCAAAGGAATTGCAATACATGGAGCTAGACCCCATGAACGAGTCCAAGGAATATAAGGATAATCCCAAATGCTGAATTGATCTGTGTGCTTGAAAAAACACATCTTTTTTTGCGAATACGCTCTTTCAACCCAACTTTTCCCATTTTCTACGTAAGAATTTTCAAAACCTGTATTCCTCCAATCGGGTGATATCTCGTAGATATGAGGAATGTCAGAACATAATTTAATAGTATTTGATTGGCTATTTGAGACGTTGGAGTGGGGCAAAAAACACATACAGGGAAGCCAGAGCTGAACAAGAGGTAATTCATGATCTTCCCTCACTTCATCTATCTCAAGCAACGCCGTATCATCATAATATGCTGGATGATTCTGTATCCAAATTATTTGAAAATTTTAACCAAGAAAGGGTTAGCATTTTGTAGATAGAGAGGCAAAAATACATAACTAGCTTAAGGTTGAAATGATTGAAAAAACAGCAAATTAAAAAAGCAGGGTGGTCAATTATTTGCCTAATACTTCTCGGTCTTTACCTCCTTGCATTCCGTGGAATGGAATTTCCGATTTCCCATTACAAAATTTCTTTCCTACAGGGAAAAAGAAAAAAAGAATCAAATGAGAAGAAAGTAAGCAGAAAAGGGGAGTAGTACATTATGAACACATCAATATGCTTCATCCATATCAAACCTTCAGTGCTTTCTCCAGTGCTGTCTTCATGAAGTAGCAGCTGCGGAAGCTGTCTATTCCAGATATTTTGGGTGCAAGGAACTCAAGAACTCCAATACAGCGTTGCTGACAAATGTCATCCCTTTCGAAAAGGGGCAAAACCACATATTCTTTAATATCACAGGATTCTAAAGCATAATCCGTCAATGGAAACTCCTCTATGGAGTAAGAATCTAGTGGGACAGACTCAGAATAGCCCCGTGTGAAAGCTCTTCCAATAGGACCAACTGGTTCACTAGTATTATCGTCCACTCCCACCACGGGATATTCATATTCAATGCATCTGTAACGAAATCTACACAGACCATTATAAAGTTGATCTAATCCAAAAGGTTGTTCTGCTGCACTCAGCATTATCTGCTTAGTATTGCTTCTCACAATGGGTGCCCAAAACTGTACTAACACACCATCACCTAAAACAGTGGCTATAGACAGCAGGAATGACTTGATTCTCTCTTGAATTGACGCTGAAACATCAGTTTATAGGTTGCCAATCAGATTCAAACTCAGAAAGTTCAAAACTTTAGATTAATTTATGTACATAGCCTCGACAACTTAACTTAAAAAAAGAACAAATGGAAGAAAATAAAGAAATTCATGACTTACGTTTACGTCGAGGGTTAATGTTCTTGGCTGCTGCTGCCGGGTACCAGAAAACTTTCAAACGCCCCGCTTCCTCGACTTTCTGACAATACCCAGTTGCAGAGCCGCTGTGCATTTGAGTAACGAAATCATCAACTGTGCAGCACTTATAGGGATGGCCCTCAAAGATTTTAGGGAGTTGACGAGGGACTATTTCCGGAGCAACGGCTCCAGAATCGAAATGGGTAACCTCCGCCATTAACAATCACTAAGTAAGAAGAAAAACTAATATTTCAGCAACAACAGCCAACAGGTATAAGAGCAATGTGCTGAAGAAAAACCCAAACTTTAAACTTCAGTCAACATAAGAACACCAGCATATCCTGAACCAGAATGGGGCAAAGAGGAGAGGACCAATCTTACAAAAAGAAGGGAGAAAAGGAAGCCGGTAACTTCTGCTGCAATTTCTGTCCCGAAGGAGTAGGACATGGGAGATATGTTTTGGGTAGGGCCTTGGTTTTTATGGGCCTTTTGTTGGGATTTACTATTTGTATAACAAAATTACTATTTGTATAACAAAAAATGTCCAAATTACCCCCGATATGAAATAATAGATCTTTTTTGGATAAAAAACGCTGCGCATTGCTGAAGTAAAGGGGAAAAAACGTAAATTTGTATGGAAATGAACGAAAAAAACGCTGAAATGTCATGTGGAAATTAGAGTAAAACGCCAAAACGTAGCGAAAAAGTGTACTGAAAACGCCAAAACGTAGCGTTTCTTCCAAACCAAACGCCAATATGCAGCGTTGTATGGAAAAAAAACGCTAAACCATAGCGTTTTATGTAATAAAAAACGCTAAAGAGTTGCCGAAAAACATATCTCGCTCGTTAAATAGTAGCGTTTGTGACGGTTTTTGTTAAAAAACGGACCGAACTAATATGAACAGACCAAATATTCACAACAAATTACATCATATCATATCATAACCTTTGTACATTCTCTGTACAAAAGGTTCCCTTACAAATATTGACAACAAAATCAAATCGACAATCGAAAGAAGGTTTCGTCGAATCATATCCATCTGCCATTCGTATTGTACAACTTTTGATTGACATTCTTCACGAAATGGTAAGTTTGCTACCCGTTATGTATTTTTGTATTTTGCAGCGTTTATTTTGCCCTAAAACGCCTCTTATTAGCGTTTTAGTCACCATCAACGCAAATATGTGGCGTTTTGTGTCAAGTAAAACGCCACTTATTAGCGTTTTAGTCACCATCCAACGCAAATATGTGGCGTTTTGTGTCAAGTAAAACGCCACTTATTAGCGTTTTAATCACCATCAACGCTAAGATGTGGCGTTTTATGTCAGATAAAACGCCAAATTGTGGCGTTTTATGCCTTTAATTTAAGAAAATTGTTGCGAAATTAGGGTATTTACGTGAAATCCGTAGCGTTTTTAGTTAAATTTTTTGTGAAATGGAGCGTTTGTTTGTATAGTTACGTGAAATACGTTGCGTTTTTTTAAGATTGCATATGTAAAGTGAAGCGTTTTTTATAGCGTTTGTAACAATATGGATTCGAATTTCTGACTATACAGGACGATGATTCGAATATTAGCACACATGATGATTACGAGCAGGAACAGGATAATGAGGATGACGAGGGGGGTGAGGAACAGGACATTGGGGCAGATCTAAGTGAATATTTTAGGATAGATATGGATTTTGCAAGTGTGGAGGATGCATTTACGTTTTGCTATCCTATAGCTAATAGCCTGCAGTTTGTGCTTTTGAAGCAAGGCGGAAGTGGCTCGACGTATTATTTTAGGTGCAGTCGATGGAAAGATCCATTGAAGGAGCCTCTCCCCACCATACGGTTGAACACGAAAAGATGCGGATGTAAATGTCCGTTCAAGTTGACTGTCAAGAAGGTTGTTAATGAGCGTTACAGTGTGCTTGTTACGCCAGGGGTATCGTCCACACATAATCATCCTGGTATGAATATGTTTCGCTATTGAATATGTTATATTATTTTTCCTATAATTAGCATTTTCTTATATTCTTATTACTAATTTTTGCAGGTATAAGGCATCCATATGGGCACAGGCAGTTGAGCGGTTTCTCGAAAGAGGCAAAGGCTGAGGCTAAACGCATGCTTTCTTTCAATGTGAGACCAAAAAGCGTTTGGGAAGCTATTCATCAGCAGTTTCCCGAAGACAATGTACAGATAAGGCAGGTCTACAATTTGAAGGAAGATATGAAGAAAGATGGATTGGATGGTAGGAATATTGGGCAGCAATTTTTGCATTTGGCTCGCGAGAAGAAATATTTTGTTCGGATTATCACTGACGAGGCCACTAATGCGATCACACATGCATTCATCGCTCATCCTACATCAATTCAGATGTTCAACAGGTGGTATTGGGTTGTAGTGGTTGATTCAACCTACAAGACCAACAAGTACAAAATGCCCGTCGTTGAGATGATCGGTATGACTCCCACCAATAAGAACTTCAATATTGCTTTTGCCATTGTTAAGGATGAGACAAAAGAAACATATGATTGGGTAATGAAAAACTTGAGGGAATTGTTGCCTAGTAATGTGGAACCAAGTGTTGTTGTCTCAGATAGGGAGTTGGGTTTGTTGCAGCCTATTAAGGATCACTTTCCATCTTGCAATCACTTGTTATGTCGGTGGCATATTGACCGTGATGTTGCCATTTGGTTGGAAAAAAATGTTGGCAGGAGGAATGTGGACACGGCCACTGATATATATAGTAATTGGTGGAAGAAAATTATCATGGCTCCCACAGTTGAAAGGTTTAACCTCTTATTAGTCCAATTCAAGGTTACATACTCTATGGTTGAGCCTACAGTTGTTGATTATTTGGAGGGGACGTGGTTCATTCATAAGGAGAAATTCTGCCGGGCCTGGACGGACACATTTCAACACTTTGGGAATACGGCAACTAACAGGGTTGAGGCTTCCCATGCTGCATTGAAAGATTGGCTTCATTCTTCCACCAATTCTCTCGACACGTTGCTCATGAAGATCGACTCTCATCTCACGCATCTGTTTCCTCACATCGCGTAAGTGCAATAACCGCATTCGATTATTTATTTAATGTCATAATTTTATTATAATTTTATTGTATGTTAAAACAATAACAGTGGGTCGCTCGAGTCTTCTACTGCCACGACACAAACCAGTAGGATGGGGTTTCCATACTGTTACTTGAACAAATACGTTTCGCATCACTGCCTGAATTTGGTAAGCAAACAAGTTGAAAAAAAGGATAGGTTGGCAGGCGAAGTTATAGATAGGTGTGGATGCGTGTGCAAGGTGACGCTTGGGATTCCTTGTGCATGTGATATATACAAGGCACAGGAATCGACCGCATATCAATTGCTCCCATTAGTCCACGAGTTCTGGCAGAGATTGACAATTGTACCCTCCCAAAGGGATTCGAATAATCTGAATGAGGACATCAGGTACATTTTACTTATGTTTGTTAGTTATATTAAATTTGTTTTATTTTTTGTAATTTTAAATTTGGATGCTGATTGAAATAATGTTTCATCAAGGTTTTTCAATGAGGAAGTCATTCCTGCAGTTAACACAAGTCCGTCATTCTTGGCTCGTCTACTTAATATGGCTTATGTGGAAGAGATGCACGCTGATATGTCTAGTGCAGCTGAGCCATCGGTTGCGGGTACTCATAGGGGAAGGCCGCCGAGTAGACTGCACCATTCAGTTATGCGTGAGTGGAGTGGACGCGAGAGAGCGACACGTGGATCACGTGGTAGGGGTCGGTCAAATTCAAGTGGAAGATCAACTGGGCGCACATCAAACAATACGACGGACTCCTCTAGTGAGTCTCCGTTACGTGAAGGTAAATATTGTTAGTGATGTTGCACGAATTTATTTATTTACAAAGTTAATTCAAGTATGTTCATTCTATTTTATTTAACACTTTAGGATTTAGACAAGATGTACCATGCGTACCAGTGTTTTTTCGGCATTACTGTACTGGATGGTCGGATGTCATTGGAGATGGAAATTGTGGGTTCAGAGTGATTGCTAGTTACCTTTCAGGCGGACAGCACAATTGGAAATTGTCGCGTAGAGCGCTTGTTGGGGAGATCGTTCGTGATCCACAAAGGTATGCAGGTTTGTTTGCAGTTGTGGAGGAGAGACCTGCTGACGGTGATCATTTGGGTGCCGTGATCCGGCGTTTACGTTATCAAGGTAGAAGTTGTTCTGAAGCCTACTGGATGGCCACACCCACGGACTTGTTCCCACTTGCAACGCATGCTAATGCCGTGGTACTGCACCTCAGCCGTTCGGAGCCGATGGCGAATTATACCATATTACCCTTGGATGCTGGAGAGGACGAAACCCGCCCTGAGAGACAGATAGCAATTGCTCACGTGGGTGGTAATCATTACGTTCGTGTTGATGTTCTTGATGATTGTCCCCTTCCTCCACTGCACGTTGTTTGGCGCGATCACTGCAACCAAGCGACCGTTGGACGTTGGCCTAATAGTTTCAGAATGCGTTTTAGGCTATGGGTAAATCGTCGTGATGCTTAGCGGCTTTAGTGTACTGTGATTTTTTAATGCAGTAGTTGATAAACAAATCTGTTCCATAATTAATGATGCATCTGTTTTATCTCTCCCTTTTTCTTCATTTATATTATCCCAGTTATAGTTGCTCAGATTTTAACTTTTCAAACTAGGAAGGAAGTTTGGTATTATATGATTGTTTGCTTTTTATTAACTTGAATTCACATTCATGACATATAACTAAACAAACACAAACAATAATTGTAATGCATACAATACTGCTATAGAAATGGTGCTGATGTCATAAAAAAATTATACAAATGTAAACAAAATGTCAACCATATAAAAATACAAAGGGGCTCAATCGGCCAGGTCAAATCTATGCTCAAAATCCGCAATCAGACCATAATACTCGTCGTGCAGGTCCGGTGCTCGATCTCGCAGCTGATCCAACAACCGGTGCTGCACGCCCAGCACATCGCTAACCCACTACAAAAAATACACACAATTACATCAATTATTCATGTTTAACAATATAATAAAATATATTACACATTTGATAAACAAAAATACTTACGTATTCCGATGACGATCGGCGTGGCTGTGGCTGATCAGGTGGGGGCCCTATGACGTACGGATGGGAGCGGGGTACGAACCACTCCAGATATCCGTCCACGCAGGCACTATATCGGACACCGTGCCCTGTCTGTGCACGGTGCACAAAATATATAGGCCCGGTAGCCGGATACGCGTCCCACTCGGACTCCGCATATGTCCGTGGGTGGTGAACTACGTACCCACTACCCCCGTATCCCCTGTACGTCCCATCTGTGGCCGGAATGAACGGTCTGGGGATCCACTGCACGTACCCCAACTGACGCGCACACCGGTCTGGCATGTACGGCTCTATATCCTCCCGGTACGCAATGAGTCCGCGGTACTGGGTCCTCGGAGTGCGCGTGACGGCAGCGCGACCGTATGGCATCCATACAACCTATAAAAAAAATTTCCACTTACATTTCCTATGTTTTTTATATATACATTTAAGTAAATTAATTTTGATTTACTTACATCGTCCGGCGACAAGGCATCCAGTGCCTCCCGGAAAAGCGCCAGTCTGTCATCCTTGTTGCGGGGTGCGTCGACCGTCCATCTGCTGGCCCGCGGCCGCTCGGGGTGCACTGACAGAGGCCTGGCATTACTCCTAAAAGATGGAAAATGCTCGTAGATCCAGGCCTGTAGCAACGTCAAGCAACCCGCAACGCTCGACGTGCCATGACGACTAGCAGCACCTAAGTGTCTATACAGAAACGCTAGCGTCGCCGTGCCCCACGCGTACTCGCCCACCTGAGCCATCCCGCCCCGCAGCTCCAGAACAGGGCCTGGCTGGAACTTATTGGAACTCTTGTCTGTAAACAGACAGGTCCCAATAGTAGCCCATAGAAAAACTGCAACGTCCGAGTCGGGCCGGGGTCTACGCCTACAGAGATCTATCACCCGCTCGGTCGAGAATGCCCCATTCTCGAATAACTCCTTGTCGATGTGCTGGTCCGGAGGTATCTCGAGCAAATCTCTAGCCAACGCTACTAGGGTGGGGGTATCAGCGGACTGGGTAATCAACCGACCCTCTATCGGTAGACGCATAATCTCCCACACGTCGTGGAGAAGTATCGTCATCTCACCGAAGGGTAGATGGAAGGTATTGGTGTCCGGCTGCCACCTCTCCAAAAAAGCGCATATCAGTGGCGCGTCTATATGCCTAAACAAAATGCTGGGAATATGTCCCAGCCCTGTCTGGCTAAGTATCTGAGCCCCTAGGGGTGACATACCGCGCACCCAAGTGACTAAGGAATCGTACATCAACCCCCTATTGTGACACCTAATAGGGGCTCTACCCCCCGTCTCACTAAACCTAGATACGACGTGTCCTAAAAAACTAGGAATCACCGTCGCATCGATCGGACCACCCTCGACTGGTCCAGTGACTAACCAGCTCTTGTCATCCTTCTTCCGCTTTTTAGGAATCGCTATATTTATCAAATATAATATATATAATTAATTTAACTAATTAACAAAATAAACAAATAAAACATAATTTAATTATTACTCATGTTATACAATAAATGAAACATTCATAAATATTTTAACAATTTCCCAATGAATAAACAAAAAAGACAAATTAAGAACATATATAAACAAATATAACATATTTTCACTAACTAGCCAAACTAGCAAATAAATAAACAAATTCATCATAAAGTAAATAACTCAATAAATATTTCAATTTATAAAACAATATAACATAATTTAAATAAGTAATCATATTACCAAATAAATTAACAATCAAATAATAATTTAAATATTTACTTAGTTAATAATAGTATTACCAAATAATACATAATGTACATAATTCACAAATTAGACAAATAGATCAATTAAATAAACGTAATTAATAAATCAATATCGCGTACCTGCAGAGGGCTCCGCCCGCTGCTGCTGCTGCATACCAGACTGCCGCTGATGGCTCGATCTCGGAGGCTCCTCGTGAGCCTCCTCCTCCTCTGACCGATCGTCCTCGTCGCTCGGCGAGGCATCGTCCTCGTCCCTCAGATGGAACGCCGACTCCCCGCCAATCCCTCGACCGCCACCACTGGATCGGCCACCTCGAGTTCGAGGTCTCCTGGCTGCCATCTTCTGCCTTCTGGCAGAAACTGTGGGCCTCTGTCTCTCCTCAACGATCGAAGGAGGAACGCGCGGTTTAACCTTACCGCCACCCTGAAAAATGTAATTCAAATATATATTAATACACAAACAATCATAGTAATTCACATACATTTCATATTGCGTAAATATTTTTAAAACGTAAACGCTAGGCAATCATAATAAATCGTAGCGTTTGACCGGAAGTCAAACGCTACGATCCAGCGTTTGACCGAAGTCAAACGCTACGAGCTAGCGTTTGAAATTGAGTCAAACGTTATTTAGCAACGTTTGACTCAATGTTAAACGCTGCCATACGGCGTTTGGAACCGTTCCAAACGCCGATCGGTTGCGTTTGGAACTGGTCCAACGCGGCCGACCGACGTTTGGACCGGTTCCAAACTGCCGCCGATCGGCGGTTGGAACGGGTTCCAAACGCCGCTGAGTGGCGCTTGGAACAGGTCCAAAACGCGACGGATCTGCGTTTGGGACGGTTCTAAACGCTTGCGATCGGCGTTTGGACCATTCCAAACGCGGATCGGCGGCGTTTAAACGCCGACCGGACCCGATTTCCGGGCAGAATAAACTTCAAATGAATATGGAAAGGATTGAGAAATTTTACCCGATTATAGAGTAACCCTTTGCCCGCTCCATGACCTCTCGAAGATCCAGAACCACCTTCTTCCATTTTGAAACAAATTAATGTTCTTGGTTTTTTTCGTTTGGTTTTTGCGTGAAACAGCTTCAATGTTGGGAGAAAATGGCGTTTGGAATTGCTTTTTGTTTTTTAAAATACTGCAGCGTTCGAACGCTGCAGTTCAGCGAGCGAAGGAACCAAAAACGCTGCAACTTAGCGTTTTTGGGGGTCTTTTTCGCTACTGTTTAGCGTTTTTGACCACCAAAAACGCTACGTTTTAGCGTTCCGTCACAATATAATTGCTTCGTTTCAGCGTTTTTTCCCAATTGTAACGTAGTGTTTTAGCGTTTTTATTTTTTATTTTCGCTCCATTTTAACGTTTTTCCACCTTTATTTTAGCAATATACAGCGTTTTTAATCCCAAAATCGCCATGAAACTGATATTTCTTTGATAATAGGGGTAGTTTGGACATTTTTTGTTATACAAATAGTAATTTTGTTATACAAATAGCAATTCAGTTTTTTGTTTGCTTTGAATTTGTTGGATGTCTTTGTGGTTAAATGGGCTGATATCTTTGGCCCGTAGTTAAGAAGGTGTTTTTTTTTTTTTTTTTTTTTTTTTTCAGTCTCATGGACACCTGTTAAGGAATCAGAAATGAAGTAGCAAGCTGGATCTGAAACGCTATTTGTAGCTCAAAAACGCTATTTGTAGCTCATAAAAAGAGTTAAAATGACTAAAATAACCCCGAACTAAGAATAATAAATTTTTAACAGTCAAAATTCGGACAAATTCACTCCACCCATGGATGTCGCGACATGAATTTGAGTAATAACCATGGTACAAACTTTAAAATTGGACACAGGAACCATGGACGGAGAGCAAAATCCATGCGCCCGGCACCATGGCCGGACGCATGGAACATGCGTCTGACCATGGCACCAAACGCATGACTTATGCGTTTGGCCATGGTGCCGGACGCATAAGTGATGCGTCCGGCACCATGGCCGGACGCATAAATCATGCGTCCGGCACCATGGCCGGACGCATAAATCATGCGTCCGGCCCATGGTCAAACGCAAAAAATGCTGCGTCCAAACACTATATATATATAAGGCTTCCAAAATGAGTGCAGCATATAGAAAAATTGAAATTTTGAAAATTCTTCTCTCTAAAAACTCCATGGACAGACGACAATCTTTGGCCGGAGCTGGAGGTCAACAACCCAGGCGGCACGGAGCAGGAAAAGGCTTGATGATTGGCCAGGTAATTTTTTGAGTTTTTTAGGGAAAATTCCGGCGACGGACGCCGGCGTCCGGTCGCCGGCCGTCCGGTCGATGGACCGGACGCCCGACGTCCAGACAATGGGCTGGACGCCTGGCGTCCAGTCCATTGACTGGACTCCCGGCGTCCGGTCTATCGACCGGACGCCGGACGTCCGGTCACTGTGGGCAGCCGGCGTCCGGTCACGCCGGCGTCCCGATTTATTTAATAATTTAATAATTATATTAATTTTAATTGATTAATTATTTAATTATTGTCGTTATTGTTAATTTTTAGGTACTTTTAATTATTTCAATTAGTATCGTAATTATTAAATTCAACTATTGAACTTAATATGTGTGTAATGTGTAGATTATTTATTTGTATAAGTTATCAATGTTTGTTTTGGTTACTTTGAATTATTTAAATTAGTATTAAGTTGTTTGAGTTAATTATTAAACTTATGTGCCTAATGTTAAAATTATTTATTTGCACATATGTTATTTGATTTTTATTGCTAATTTTCATTATTTGATATATTGTTGAACTTATTTCACTAATTTTATACCAATTTAATTTAATTATTGTTAACTTAATTTTTGAATTATTATTTGTTTTGTAGGCTCCGGATGCACCTGCACCACGACAGCGACCTACTGCTTCGAATCGGAAGCAGAGAGCAAATAGGGGTAGCTCATCCCAGCATTGGATGGATGAGCAGCAATACGAAGGAGGTATGGAGCATGACATACACGCGGAGGATTATATCATGCCCAGTTCGGATTACCTCACTGGTGGTGAGCAGTACATCCTAGGCGGGCATGATTTTTTCCTCGGCGGGGAGGAGGAGCATATAGGCGAGGAGGACGATCATAGAGGTGGAGGTGGGGAGGAGCAGATGGATAGTGGAGATGATCAGGAGGATAGTGGAGAGAGTGGGGATGAGCAGGGCGATGATGTGCATATCCGCGAGGAGAACGTCTCTCAGATTCGCAGCAAATCTGATGGGCGGTTTACAGCTAAAGGTACATGCTTAAAAATCTATAACTATTTAGCGTTAAAATTGAATTACTATATTGGAATTTGCATTCGTAATTTATGCATATTTACTTTTTATTTTACTAAGTGTCTTTCATATATGTGACTTGAGATATTTTTTTTCAACATTTACATATTTAATGTACAAAATATTTATATGATTATTATTAATTATAAGTGTTTGTGTCCTTTATTAAAATTTGGTTGAATGGTGGTAATTATATATATATATCATTTTTTGTTAAATTAGAGAAAAGAAAGCGTGCAAAAGTTGTTGAGGAACAATGGCGGGTTACTACGCCTTGTATTGGTGGCCCTAGGGATGGGTCTGTGATCCCTAGTTGGCTGGGTCATGTGGCATCGCGGTACGTAGACCCAACCAACCACTTAGGGAGCCCTTTAGGTGCCAGAATAGGGCCGGGGTGTGTCGTAAGTTGGTGGATTGGTATGGCGAGATGCCCGATGATTGGCGGTTGACACTGAGGGAGACAGGTTTGGCCCACTTGCCTTCGACCATGTTTAGGTCCATAGATATACCGCTTATATGCGCATTTATCGAGCGGTGGCAGCCAGACACCAACACCTTCCATCTTCCGTTTGGTGAGATGGGGATACTGCTCCATGACGTGTTCGAGATACTCCGCATACCTGTAGATGGTGAGTTGCTGGACGAGGTCGTGGATTTGGACATCATCCAGGGATTTTCTAGAGATATTCTTGAGCTGTCTTCTTCCAGTCGCTCTACATGGAAGGAGTATTATTCGAGTGGGGCTATTGTCACTGAGAATGTTTTTGAGCGTCGGAGGCATGGTGGTGATCGGAGGCATCCGGTGTTTGACAAGGAGGCGTGGCTGTGGGTTACCATAGGCGCTTGTTTATTCCCAGACAAGAGTGGGAATAAGTTTAGGCCACACTCCATTATGCAGATTAGGAATAACATCGAGGGTGTTGGCCAGTTTTCATGGGGTTCTGCTACACTCGCTTGGCTATACAGGCAGTTAGGTATAGCTAGTAGAGGTGGCATTTCGTCTATGGCCGGATGTCTTACGTTATTACAGGCCTGGATATATGAGTATTTTCCAGTATTTAGACCCCAGTCCGCACCCATGATTGTTCCTCCGCATACCCCGCGCGCTAAATTGTGGAAGGCTGGCACCCGCGGCGACAAGGGATGGAGTATGACTGAGTACCGGGAGCAGCTCGATAGGCTGACAGTCGATGAGGTATGTTAATAAATATTTGTTTTATTAAAATTTACAAATGCTATTTGAAGTTACATAGGTATTATTTTTAATGTATTTTGACTTCATCATGTAGGTTACCTGGTTGCCATATGGGCCGGATCCTCACGTGCGCATGGAGCGGACCATTTTTAGAGGATTGATAGCATATGGCGAGTTTGTGGAGCCATATATGCCCGATAGATGCGTCCGCCAGTTGGGATTCGTTCAGAGAGTCCCCAATAGGATACTCCGGCCTACTGATTGTCTTCGGCCATATAATGGGAAGGCTTACAAGGTTGAGTTCGCTAAGGGAATGGCTCGTGATCTATGGGATTCGGCGGATATTTATTGCATACGGACTGATAGGCTACAGTCCAGTATTGAGAATCCCGGCTCATGCGACAGCACTTACATGGAGTGGTACGAGCAATACTCTCATCCGCGACTTTTCCGTGACATCCCACTCAGTGATCCGAATCGCGTGCCATCGCGCGCCAATTCTGAATATGTAAGTTTTTTTTTTTTTATGTATTATAATTATAATAATGGGTTCCAGTTATTTATTATAGATATTCATTTTTTGGTATTTGCATTTTTCAGTGGGTTAGAGAGTACGAGAGGGTCGCTCAGAGGCATGTCGCAGTTATTAGAGATGCAGGCATCCCCCAGGCGGAGGAGTACGATGCAGAGCTGGCCAGATTGATGCATAGATGGCGCTTATCTAGATGATAGTTAGGTCATGTTAACATTATTGTGGTACATTTTCATTTGATCTATTATTATTGATATATGCACATCTTGATATAATTGTTAAGTAATTGTTAACATTTTTGTAGTACATTTTCAGTTGATATATTATTATTGATATATTTCGTTGTTAGTGTGTGCCAATTAGCATATACTACGTCTACATACATACACAAAATAGTATTTAAAAAAAAAACAATTATTTGCCTCAACATAGTCAGATGTACAAAATCATGGGCATATCCCATCCCACGCTGTAACCCTATCCACAAACTCATCTGACGTTGTAAACGCCGCCAGCCTTGCATCGCGATAACGATGCCAGATGCGGATCAATGGTGGAATAGGACCATTAGGGATCAAACTTACACTAATAAAATGCATATTCCGAACGTGCGCAATGCATATTTCCTTATCCGGTCGAACGGCACCTTCTACCACCCTCAAAGGCAAGACAGAGAAACAAGAAGCTGTACTTTGATCGCTGAGATGGACGACCAATGCGTTCGCGAATGTTGCGATAGGAAATAAGTCCTCTGGTGTGTGCATCCAATATTCCATCCCACATGAAGGTGCCCGATGTATTATCCTTTGCGCTGCCCACTCTAAACCCTGCTCCTCCGGGATCTCATTCGGTGCAAAAGCAGCGAAAATATTTCTGTACACATCTTGATTACTTATAATTTCCCCGTATGCAACCATCCTAACCGTTGCCCATAAATCCTGGTTCCCGTATAAAGAATGTGCCACAGAACGAAAACCACAATTGCCATTTGACTTTACGTCCAAATACCCAGTGCAATAAGGGTGGATATACCTTGGCAATAGGGGAAAGCTACGAACCTCTTCTCTATCATCATCAAAATGCAATCTGCGACCCGATGAAGTTGATCGACGCATCACTCTCTCGAAGGTGCTCTGTGTTCTCATCACAGATGAATGTAACCTTTGACGACCGCGAGATGTTGACAAGACAGCAGGCTCACAACCACTATTCCTGTCAGGAAACACTGCTCCCTCCATTGAGACAAGCATCTGGCGCATCATTGCAGCTGGACTGTTTTCAAATCTTGGTATGATTTCCTCACGGAAATACCTGTTAATAAATATAATATGAATATAGAGGCGACATATATATATATTTTGAATATGACATGCGAATCAACAAACATACCTGAGCTCTGCAGAAATAGTATTCGAATCCACTTCAGAGGGTACGATCTGCAATCTTTGCCAAAATTCGTGAACCATGTCGACTGTGACCTTATCGTTCGCCTCCTTCAATTTGAATAAGTCGCAAGCACAGGGAATCCCATGAGTCACCTTGCAAAAGCACCGACAGCGCTCAAACACACGATCGCCCCACTTAATCATTTTATCAACCTGAATGCTGATCAAATCCATACAATGGTGTGACACATAACCATGCAACAGATCGTATGTACCCTGTAACTTGTCAGTTGGTTTCGTCGACATGGATTCCTCAAGTTTTCTCCTAAAATAACATATATACGTGTGCGTATAAATTTAAATGAAAAAATAATCAAAATGTATTTTTATACAGTGTAAAAATAAATATGTAGTCTTCAAAATTAATGAATGTACCTGATATGAGATAACTGGTGCATGACATGGGCGTCAATCACACCAAAGAGCGTGTCCAGTGCTTGGGTCCCAGAATTCATCCAATCCTTCAGTGAAGCATGAGTACTCTCATGAAACTAAATTGCTTGTGACCCTCTGGATAGACTATCCCAGGATGGTTATGCGTCGACTCATGCCCAGGAAATACTCGGATCCACCAACCATAATTCGGCACTTGCAAGCAATATAATTTGAACGGGCAACCACATCCTTTGCGCTTTGTATGCTGCCTTTGTGTCGGTGCAGGGCCTTGCTCAATAGGATTTCTAAAGCGCGTGCAACGATATGTGACCCCATTCCTCTTTGGATTCCACCCTGCGCAAACCAGCTCGAACCGTAATTCCTTCGCTACGTCCTTGCAATGCTCAAATGCATTTTCTTCAGTAGCAAAGTATACAGGCGAGGAAAAAAGTGCGCTCAAATCTTGCGACAAATCGGGAAGATCAACTGGATCCTGCATAATTTATAACAGTAACGTAAGTTCAATTTTTCAATAAGAAAAATTAAAAATAAAAATGAATAATTACAATATTAACACTAACGAATACTACGGAATCCCAAAGTGGGCGTGTGTACCATGGTATCACACGCCCAAAGTGGGCGTTGTTCCATGGTTCAAACGCCCAAAGTGGGTGTTTGCACCATGGAACAAACGCCCATGGTTTGTTCCATGGCTTCAAACGCCCACTTTGGGCGTTTGAACCATGGAACAAACGCTGGTCGTTTGTTCCATGGCATTCCCACACATATTTCAGTCCATGGTGCACACGCCCACTTTTTCGGTCCCTTCCATGGTATCCACGACCACATTTTTATTCCTTACCATGGACGTCACTACTTCTTTGGGCGTTTGCACCATGGAAAAAACGCCCAAACTGGGCGTGTGTACCATGGAATTCGCTAACAAATCGAACGACAAAAAATTACGAAAAAACGTACCATTTTTCCGAGAATATTCGACCAATGCGTTCGCTTCAACGTAAATCTACGCCGATTGTGATGTTTTCTGCAATATTTCTCTTTGATTTAGGGTGTTTTTGGATTGTGAAATGAATTTATAGTATATTTTGAATGAAGGATAAAGTTGGAAGTTTACAAAATTTTTTGAACTACAAATAGCGTTTTTGAGCTACAAATAGTAATACCCAAGCGGGATAGACCTCTTCCATATGCATAGAGCTAATTCTCATATCAAAAAATGGTAACTCATCCATCTCCCCCAATGTTGATTGGTCCATCAAACAGTTTCTGGACTAAATTTGATAAATGTTGATGACGCATCAAACACTTTCTCGATTAGCTTTACATGAGTTGGTATAATTCAGAAAAAGATGATAAATGACTTATAAGTTTTTTGACAACATTGCCGATGCATAACACTCCTTGTTTGAGAAAAGGATATTGAAAGGTCATTTTGGAGTTGAATAACACAACGGTGGTGTCTATTGTTACGGGCTCACTTCTTAACGAGCGAACCGTGCGGCACTAGTTCTAACAACTAACGACTAGAACTAGCTCAGCCTTAACCCTTGCACACAAGTGATCTTGTGGGCAGCAAAAGACCAAGAGAACTCAAGAGAAATGTAGGCACGAAAATGACCGAAATGGAACGGAACTATATTGCTTTGCACAAGTACTTACACACTCTTGTTTGGTGAGTTTACAAATGACCCTTGGCCCCTATTTATAGTGCTCAATGTCGGTTACTATTCATGTCTTCCAAGATAAGCTTCCTATATTTTATTCTTGGAAGAATCTAGTCCCTAAATAATATATACAAGGAAATTTCTAGGGCTGACATCATGCATGATGTCACCCGTGCAACTTGCAATGCAACTTGCAAGGGAGGGAACCTTCTAGTCTTTCTAGATCCCTCTATGTCCAAAGGTGCCAACAAATAACCTTTGACGGGCTGAAGGAACGAAAATGGGCCGAGACGGGCGGAACGACCGGCACCCGGCCGTGTCATTCTCCCCCACTTCAACGAGACATCGCCCTCGATGGCTCTAACTCCTCAAACTCAACCACCAGTCTGGTTGCGTCCCTTAACTTTTTGGTCGGCTCCCAACTTATCTCGCTCATTGGTTGTCCCTTCCATTTAACCAAATACTCCTTAGCCGGTGCTTGGTTTTGCCCCCGAATAATACGTTTGGAAAGGATTTGCTCCGGTTCTTTCCCCAATGGCTCCCTTATCCTTGTTGGGGCTCGTGTTGGAACACTTCTCTTCGGGTCCTCCAAGTCCTTGTGGAACGGCTTGAGTAGGCAGTTGTTCCAACGCGTTTGAGGACGGTAAACGGTCCCTCGTACCCACGCATTAGTCCTTTATGAAGCCCTCGGACTCGCCCATGTTGGTATAACTTGACCAACACTTGGTCTCCCTCCTGGAACTCCCGGGCAGTTCTTTTCTTATCAGCCCATTTCTTCATCCTCTTGGCCGATCTTTCCAAGTAAAGCCGGGCAATATCGGTTCGTTCTTGCCAATCTTTGACGAACCGGTAAGCCGGTGGACTGCTCCCCGTATAGCCCCCAATGATGTCTTTGGGTGTTGTTGGCTGAAACCCCAAGACAATCTCGAATGAGCTCTTGCCGGTACTCTCGTTTCTCATTAAGTTGTAGCAAAATTGGGCAACGTCCAGCAGCTGTGCCCAATCCGTTTGGTTAGCCGCGACATAGTGCCTAAGATACACTTCCAACACACCATTGACGCGTTCCGTCTGATCGTCCGTTTGTGGGTGCATGGCTGTGGACATCTTTAGTTCTGTGACCAACAGCCAAAATAACTCTTGCCAGAATCGTCCTGTGAACCGTGAGTCCCGATCGCTCACGATCGAAGTTGGCAGTCCCCAGTATTTCACCACATGCTTCATAAAAAGCTTGGCCGTAGTCTCAGCCGTACATTCCTTTGGGGCTGGGATGAACTCGGCGTACTTTGAAAGTCGATCTACAATCACCAAAATGTTGGTGCATCCGCTTGAGACAGGCAAGCTAACTATGAAGTTCATAGAGACGTTGTCCCATATCCTCTCTGGTACGGGCAGCAGCTGAAGAAGACCGTGCGGATACTCCTGCTCGGTCTTGTCTTGCTGACAAACAAGGCACGTCCGCACGTAGGCTTCTACGTCCTCCCTCATTCTAGGCCAGTAGAAGCGTTCTTGCGCTAAGGCTAGAGTGTGATGCGTACCTGGGTGTCCGGCATAACGGGAATCATGACACTCCTTCAAGATCTCCCGCCTCAAGTTCTCCCAAGCCGGAACGTATAACCAGTCGCCTTTGGCATACAAGGCCCCATCCTTGAGCCAAAACCGGGTCGTCTTTGCCTCCTTGACAAGCTCAATGAAGGCCTGAGCTTGCTTGTCATGCTCCAGTCCCATTTTTATACGTTCTAACGTCTGACCCTCCGGTGCGCTGGTGATGGCTGCCAACATACTCTTGCGGCTTAGAGCATCCGCAACTTGGTTGGTTTTTCCCAGGCAGTACTCCAACTCAAACTTGAACTCGGCTAGAAAATCTAGCCATCGCGCCTGTTTGCTCGATAGCTTCGGCTGGTTCTGAATGAAACTTACCGCCCGATTATCCGTTCTCACCTTGAACGGATTTGCTGCCTTTATGTAGTGCTCCCAAACCCTTAGGCAATGCACTACGGCCAGCATTTCCTTCTCGTGCGTTGGCCACCGTCGTTCCACATCGCTTAACTTTCGACTTTCGTAAGCGATGGGATGTCCGTCTTGCATAAGCACTGAAAGAATTTTGGTAGGATCTGGGTTTGTACCTGCTCGATTTACCACGCAACAAAAAATTCTAATAAAAGCGGAACCATAGAATAATACCTTTGAAGCGTGCACCTGGTGAATCTCTTGTATGCCTCAAAGACTATGACCTCTTGTTGTGTGGGCAACAATCTATAAGTCAATTGATCAGCAACTCACCACAATCCACCTGCTGGAAAAATTCAGCACCTCCGCACCTAGCACGTACTGCAAACGCACTGCCCGGAGAGAGAGAAAGCAACACACGGGGCTAGTAGTTTGGACCAATATTTTCGGCCACTTGATGAAGAAAACTAGCCGCCTATTTGCTCAAAAATTCATTCTTGAGAGAGAAAGAAATTTCTCTCTCTAGAATTTTATCTCTCTCTAGATTCTTGAATAATGAATCTATTGAATTGTGTGGTCTGAATGGCTGATCCCTTGTCTATTTATAGAGTTACAAGAGAGACTCCAAGTTGGTTTAGGATTGGTCTTCCTACTGGGTTTCTGTTTTCCTTTAATCCTGTTCCTGGACTGATACAGATTCTGTTTCCTTCAATCCTGTTCCTGGACTGATACACTCCCAACTGTCACAGGGATTCACTTATCCCAATCCAGTTTCTGGGATGAATCACTCCCAACTGACACAGGGATTCACTTATCCCAAACCAGTTCCTGGGATGATTCACAACCAACTGACACAAGGATTAATTAATTTCTCAATTAATTAAATCTACCTTTGTCAACAACCCAGTACATAATTAATCGTACCACTAACGGATTAATTATGGCACTACCACCCTACACCAGAATTGCTTCCGGAACAACTTAATTAAATTATATTCATAATCTCCCCACATCAAAGATATAGTGCTCGTTAATTCATTAATTTACTGATAAATTAATTCATCAACTTCTTAATATTCCGAGACTAGTACCACTCGACCTTTTTACTATACCGGACATAAGTCCACTGGCCAGGTTTAGTATAATAAACATTTCGAGCTCATCTCGGGAGCACCATCACCCCGGACGCACCGGTACATGGTTTCCTTTCGACAAGCAGCAGCACACCAAGTAACTAAACACGCGCACCCAACCCACCGAGACTATTGGCCACATTTGACCTCACCCATTGGCAGATCAAAGTACACTATGTCTAATCCTCATGCCCACTCGAGTCTAGGGATTTAGAGATAGAATACAAGGATCGATTTATCTATTAAATCAGTACAATACAAATCATTCCTAAGAGTCAAGTTCAATATGCCCCGGGCATATTTATATGATTCAATTAGTTTAGACAAACTAATTATCTGAATCACATAATAACCTAGACCGACAGTTTTTCCAAAGCTGTCTCGGTTACGAACATCATTTATATATTATGTCTTTTAACCAATGATGAGATCTACTGTGTCGCACCAGACACCTCATCATCTATTTACATAATATAAATGGACGATTAATGCACAACAAAACATAATTGAAACACAAATCGATATATTAATCTGGGAAATTATACAACACAAGCATAGCTTATGTATTCAAATCCAACAAGCACACCACCGATGACAAAATCAGATGCATCGGTACAAACCTCAAACGGCTTAGAGAAATTTGGAAGGGCCAGCACCGGTTCCTTTGTCACCGCATCCTTCAAGGCTTCGAAGGCCGTTTGTTGCTTCTGTGTCCAGCACTATCCCGTCCCTTTCTTGAGTAGGTCCGTTAGAGGGGCAGCAATGACTGAGTGGCCCTCAATGAATCGCCGGTAGTAATTGACAAGCCCCAGAAAAGACCGTAGCCCGGTCGTCTTGGTCGGTGCTTCCCATTCGATGATGGCTCGAACCTTGCCTGGATCCATGCGAATCTGGCCTCCTCCAATGATGTGGCCTAAAAAGGAGACTTCCTTTAGCCCGAACGCACACTTCTCTTCCTTGGCGTAGAGCTTGTTCTCCCTTAAGGCCTGAAAAACGGCACGGAGATGACCCACGTGCTCCTCCATGGTCTCACTATAGATGACAATGTCATCTAAGTAGACCACTACAAAACGGTCGATAAAGTCGGCCAACACGTGTTGCATGAGCGTGCAGAAAGTGGCCGGCGCGTTGGTGAGGCCGAACGGCATCACCAGAAATTCATAGGACCCATACCGAGTGACACAAGCTGTCTTCGGCTCATCCCCTGGGGCTATCCGAACTTGATAGTACCCCTTTCTCAAGTCCAGCTTGGAAAAGACCCTGGCATGCACCAAACGGTCGAATAGATCAGCTATAAGAGGGATGGGTTATTTGTTCTTTACCGTTAGCTTGTTCAGCGCCGGGTAGTCGATGCACATCCTCAACGTCCCGTCCTTCTTGCGCTGGAACAAAGCTGGTGCTCCGTATGGACTTTTTGAAGGCTGTATGAACCCAGCCTCGAGCAGCTCCCTTAGTTGCGTCTTCAGTTCCTGCAGCTCGCTAGGGGACATTGGGTACGGCGCCTTCGCTACGGGTTTTGCCCCTTCAACCAGCTCAATGGCATGGTCGACTTCCCCTCTAGGGGGCAACTCCTTTGGTAGATCTTCGGGCATTAAATCCCGAAATTCTTCAATTACGGTGCGTAGGACCGAGAGAACGGGCTCCGGTGCGGATACCGGTTCGGTCGGCTGCTCTTCTTCAAACACCAGGGCTGCAAACGTTTGCTCTCTTTGCTTTAGGCCCCGGTTGAGTTGTCTTGCACTCAGCTCCGTCTCACGGTGCATCTAGATGACGCACGTGTCTCGGCCATGCAGCACGACCATGGTATCGTCATTGGTTACCATGAACGGCCGAAGTCCGTCAATAAAAGTCATGCCTAAAACCACACCGTATTCGCCCAATGGTGCAACAGAAAATGAGGCACGGCCATTCCACGACCCGATCTGGACCGGTACATCTTTGGCCTCGCCCACAACCGATGTCCAGGCCCCATTGACTCCCTTGAATCTTCTGTTGTTGGGCTTCCAAGAGATGCCTAGCTCACGGGCTAGGGCATCATTTACATAGTTGCAATCGGCCCCTGTATCTACAAGTGCCCAACAAGACCGATTGGGAAAACTTACCTTAACAAACATGCAGCCCTTACGCTTCCCGTCCAGCTTAGCTTGAACGGCATCCAACCGTTGGATACAAGCGACCCTCCTCTCGTCATCTTGGTTGGATTCTTGAATCAATGCCGCAAGTTTGGAACGAGATGGGCAGTCCCGCGCCATGTGAGGACCTTGGCATAAAAAGCACCCTTCGAACTTCCTGGGCCGGTCTCCCTTCGACCCGTCCTTGCTGCTGTAGGGCTTCGCCGTTTCTGGCTTGAAGTGAGACTTCCCCTTGTCTTCCCCACTTTGGCCAGAAAACTTCTTTGGCTTATCCTTCGGCTTGACCCCGTCCTTCTTTTGGAACTCGATCAGGGACTCCGCTACATTCATAGCTTGAGTTATATTTTGCACATCCCTCCGCTGCAACTCAAGCTTGGCCCATTGCCTCAGGCCATCCATAAAAGTGAACAAGGCCTCTTTAGGGGACAAGTCATGGATTTCCAGCATTAGTTCTGAAAATTCCTTGACGTATTCCCTAATTTGGCCGTCCCGGTGTTGCAAACGATGAAGCTTCGCCCTAGCTTCGTCTTCAGCGTCCTTAGGAAGGAACTGCTTCTTCAATTCCGTCTTGAACTCGTCCCAAGTGCTGATGGCGTCCACGCCTATGTCTACGGTCCCCGTTCTCCTTCTCCACCATACCAAGGCAGCATCCTTGAGGTAGAGTGAGGCGTAGTCCAGCCGGGCAGCATCTGTAGCTGCACCAACGGCCTTGAAATACCGTTCTAGGCCGTATAGAAAATTTTCGATATCCTTCGCCTTCCGGGCTCCCCCATAAGCCTCGGGCTTAGGAATATCAATCCGGGTGGTGGGGAGAGCTCCACCTTGAACTCCTCCCCTAGCCACCTGTGCCCTCAAAACTTCAACTTCCTCTTGAAGTTTGAGCATCCCCTCATGGAGATTAGCAATACTTACCTTTTGCTCTTCAATCGTCCGGTCGTAACGTTCCACGATCTGATTGAGAACGCTCAGCATCCTCTCCTCGAGCTCGTCCTCATCATGATCAAGGAAGTCCCCCACGGCTAGTTCCACCTTGGCCAGCCGTGTCTCGAAATCGGCCGACTGCTCACGTGCAACGGACTTATCCTTCCGGCTCCCCTTTTTGACGGCACGTTCCGTTTCACGTGAGGCGTGCTCACCTTCAACCTCTACCACCTTGGTAGTATTGCTTGGTGCGGCCATGATCCCTGAAGAACGATTGAGCAAAAACTTGGCTTAAGAGCAGAACCTCGCTCTGATACCACTTGTCACGGGCTCACTTCTTAAAGAGCGAACCGTGCGGCACTAGTTCTAATAACTAACGACTAGAACTAGCTCAGCCTTAACCCTTGCACACAAGTGATCTTGTGGGCAGCAAAAGACCAAGAGAACTCAAGAGAAATGTAGGCACGAAAATGACCGAAATGGAACGGAAGTATATTGCTTTGCACAAGTACTTACACACTCTTGCTTGGTGAGTTTACAAATGACCCTTGGCCCCTATTTATAGTGCTCAAGGTCGGTTACTATTCATGTCTTCCAAGAGAAGCTTCCTATATTTTATTCTTGGAAGAATCTAGTCCCTAAATAATATATACAAGGAAATTTCTAGGGCTGACATCATGCATGATGTCACCCGTGCAACTTGCAAGGGAGGGAACCTTCTAGTCTTTCTAGATCCCTCTATGTCCAAACGTGCCAGCAAATAACCTTTGACGGGCTGAAGGAACGGAAACGGGCCGAGACGGGCAGAACGACCGGCACCCGGCCTGTCACTATGATCAACGATGAACCAGCTCGTACTATCTCCATAACAACATCGTGTTGCAAATTCAAGAATTTCTAGCCAAGTAGCAAAACTTACATTCTCATTTTCATGGGGTTTGACATTCGTAAAAACCTTTTATCCTGTATTGATACAACACAGCAAAGTAGCACATGCGAGAATCATAATTAACTAAATTTTTGTCCAAACTAGTTGGTTTCCTTTATACCAAAAAGAAAACTCGTGTAATGCTCTAATATGCAATCATAAGAGCTCTGCTAGTATACACAAGCAGTGATCATTCACATGGGCATGTGGTTTTTCCCCAACTCCATCTGCACTACTAAGTGTTTCATGAGAAATTAGATTTAAGGATCACAAAAAGCTTCTAAATATTGATCCAACAAAAGTTGCTCACACTCACAGCAGTGTCATCTACATAGATACAACTACTGCTACATGATCTATTGATAAGCTTGCTAGTTTAGGTAGCTGGAAAGATTGAAACATTCATGGTATTCTCCCCTTTCGCCTTCAAGCTATCCATGTACTTGTGTAAATCTTTGTCTCGTGGAATCATGAACCACCGACCATTCTCCTCGTACTTTATTTTTAACTTCTTACCTCCTAAATCAAAGCATTCTTCCACTTCCCTACGCAATTCTTCAATCCCTGACCTGCTGCTGAACTCGATCTTTATATTATCCCCTCCATATGTTGCCATTATGTTCATGGTGAAACTGCCATCATCAATCTTGTTACCTGATGCCATTGCAGTACTTTTACCCTTTGCAGTTGTTTGAGTAGGATTTGAAGCTGCTGTATCTCCATCTCTGGCATTATTGTTTGGAAATGGTTTAATCTCAGGTTCTGGGACAGTTTCACTGCTCTCCTGCTCCTCTGAAAATTTACTTGAGACAGTTTCACTACTCTCCTCCTCCTCCTCTTCCTCAGATTCACTTGTGAGCCTTGGATTTGATTGAGGGTGATGGACTTTTTTCTTCTTGGAAACTGCAGAATAACACCACAAAACAGATAGTAATATAATGATGTAAATCGATCATCCTTTAAGAAAAGAAACTGAAAATGCAAGGAGACTTAGAATTCAATATATTCATCACCTCCAAGTTCTCTTGCAGCATCTTTACGTGTTTTACCCTGTTGTATAGACTCCTCGTATGGGATAATCTGCTGCTTGGAGTTCTTGGCTTTGTACTTATTCAGAAATTTGCCATTTCGATATATATCAAAGAAAACAAAATTAAGCTCCATATGAGAGAAACAAATATCAAATTTCAGCTCTCCTTTCGGTTCTGAAACTTTGTCATTCACCTGATTCGGTTCTGAAAATAGGTGATCCACTTTGGATAATAACTTCTTCAACAACGGTATAACTTCCTGATGATTTTCAGTAGAATACTGTTTTTCCGGTGGAAGAAAAACTTCTAGTACGGAAGGAGGAAGATCAGGATGAATTAATGGCAAAGGAATTGAAATACATGCAGCTAGACCACATGAACGAGTCAAGGGAAGAAGAGGGTAATCCAATATATTGAAATGATGTGTGTATTTGTAAAAACAAATCTTTTTTTGCGAATATGCTCTTTCAACCCAACTTTTCCCATTTTTAACACAATAATTTCCAATAACCTTTAAATTCCTCACTCCAAAGTAATTACTTATACGATACAAGGTAGTAGTATTTGAGACTCCCAAGTAAGAACTCATTTCAGCAAACAAGGTAGTAGTATTTGAGACCTGGGAGTTGGGAAGATCACACATACAGGGAACCCAGAGCTGAACAAGAGGTACTTTTTCCTTTTGCAACGCATTAACCATCCCTTCATTCTCCATCACTTCATAAAGGAAGCCGTCAGGCTTACGATTCTGTATGCGATTTATTTGAAAATATTAACCAAGAGAAACATAACATTTTGCAGAAAGAAAAAGGATTAACTAGCTTCAAGACAGAATGGCGAAATGACTGAAAAACTACAAAAAGAAAAAAATGGTTACTTGCTTCCACTTTTCAGTCTTTTCAGTCTTTACCTGGTGGCATTCCAGGAAATGTGATTTTCCAGCTCCAACCAAAAAATTTGCATCCTACAGGAGAGAAAAAAAATCGAATGAGACAAGAAAAAGGGAATACTACATTATAAACACACCTATAATACTATATCCATAACAAACCTCAAGTGCATTATGGAAATTCCATGGCCGGAAGTCCTCATTTCCAGTCGCTATATTTAGTGAAATGAACTCAAGAACTCCAATACACTGCTGCTGACAACGATCGTCCCTCTCGAAAAGGGGCAAAGCCAAATAACCTTTAATACCGTAGTCTACAGCCATAGTGCTAAACGGAAACTCCTCTTTCTTGTAACAGCCTACTGGTATATACTCAGGGAAGCCCAGTGTAAAAGCCCTCCAAATAGGACTACTGAAACCATCTCCCGCACTCCACATTTGTTCATCGCCAATGCGAATATTCCGATACCAACACAGTCCATTATAAAACTTATCTATCCCGAAAGGTTGTTTTACTATAGTCAGCATTGTTTGCCCATTATCTCCCTTACTGGGCGCCCAAAACTGTACTAAAACGCCATGCCCATTACGAAATTGTAGTGACTGAAGAAATGACCTGATTCTCTCCTGGATAACATAATCTGAAATATCAATATAAATGTTCATTATAAGGTGGCAATAAGATTAAAAACTCAGAAAATGAAACGTATGTAGCCATCACCAACTTTTTCAGTTACCTTAAGAAGCAAACCAAAAAAAAAAAAAAAGGAAAGAAAGAAATTCATGACTTACCCTCATTTCTACTGCTTTTCTTACTGCCCGGGTAACAGAAAACTCTCAGTTGATCACGGAGAGGCTTTCGGGGAACTTCCTGACAGCCGCTGAGCATTTTAGTGAGAATATCATCATCTGTGATAATATCATATTTGGACAGATGAAGAGGATGAGGGACGATTTCCTCCATCAATAACTAAGAAGAAATAGTAACAGCAGTAATATTAAAACGGATGGACAGCAAAATGCAGTAACCAGGTTTTTACTGTCCTGCTTTAAAAGGGTTTTGTTTTTTGCCGGCAAGGGGTGCGGCAAAACAGGCGGAGGGGGCCAATTTTTTCAAAGAAAAGAAACAAATGTTCGAACTTCTGCAATTCTTGAAGAAGGAGAAGACTAGGAGTTATGGGTTGGGTAGGGTTTTGGTTTTCGTTCTCGTTCTCGTTCTCGTTTGTTTTTTGTTTTCAATTTTTTGGTCTCAATTTTGTTAAATGGGCTGAAATTGTTGGCCCGTAGTTAAGCAAATTTTTTTTTTTTTTTTTTTGAAAATAGGCCTTACATTTTAAATAAAATAAGCCATTTTTGAAATTGAACTACTATTTGTAGCTCATTTTTTACTATTTATAGCCTCATTTTCAAAGTTTATTATCCAAAATACCCCTTTAATCAAAAAAAAAAAAAAAAAACTCAACATTCTTTTTTATCTCTTCTTCTCCTTTTTCAAACTCCACCACTAACACACTACCCTCACATTAGTAATTTTTCAGAAATTTTTTACCAAAAAAAAAAGATTATTTTCTTCCCCTATTTTCTCCTTTTTTAACTTTTTATTTTTTTAAAAAATATAGTATGTGTGAAAATTGTTTTTATAATTTGTTAGTATATGATTAAATATGTTTAAAATAATTAAGATAGTATTCATTTTGTTGGGATAAAAAAATATATATTTATTTTGTTAAATTTTAATAAATTATTTAAAAAATTAGTAAAAGGACAATTTAGAAAGATTATTTCGAAAATATGACTAAAAATAATAAAAAAATAACCCTTTTTTAAACGTAAAATGAGCAATTTTTAAAAATAATAATAAAAAAGGGTTGGGGTTTCTTCTTCTTCAACTGCACCTCAAGAGCTCTGCTGAGAGCGGCTAAAGTTTGTTTGGCCTATTAGAGAGGTTCGAATGATCTCCACGCTCACTATGATCATCGTTAAGACTATGGTGATATCTGACTCGAGAATTACTCTTTCATATTCAACCGAACACGGTAATTTTAGTTTTAGACTGTTGTAGAGGCTTATTCTCAAAAGTAGCGTGCTAGTGTGACTGGGAAATACTTAAAAAGTGTACTATGTAGTTTCTTGATTCAGTTGGCCATCTATTCTCCTTTTAATTCTTGTTTGTTTTGTTCTGTTCTGATCATAAACTCATTGTTGGGCTGTCTGCTTTTACATTAACAGGTCCCTTCTTACGAAACCTTGAGTCCATATAATAAAAGGTCAAGATTAAAATAGTCCACAGAGCTAACTCTTATGTTGTATCATAAAATGCTAACTCATCCATCTCCCCCAAGTCCTTTTGTCTCCATAGCAACATCATGTCATAAATTTAAGAATTTCTGGCCACACATTAAGAATTGGGCAGTGAAGATTACACACATTAAGAGAAGGGAATTTTTGCATTGATCAACTAACAAAACTTACATTCTACTTTCCTATGGGTTTCACATCTACCCTTCATCCTGAATTGATGCAACACAACAAGAGTAACACAGAGCTCTGCTAGTATACATAAGCATTGCTCATTCACTTGGGCTTTTTCCAAAGTCCATCTGCACTACTAAGTCAGTGTTTCATGAGATTTAGGGATCACAAAAAGCTTCTAAATTCTGACAAATAGTTTAGATAATTCTGTAGGAAATGATCCAACAAATGTGGCCTCCCAGAAGTGTATTCAACATAGATCCAATCAATGCTATATGATCAACTGAAAAGCTTACTAGTTTAGGTAGCTGGAAATTTTGAAAGATTCATGTTCTTGTCCCTCATCGCCTTTAAACTATCCATATAGTAGTGTAATTCTTTGTCTTACACAATCGACCATACCACATGCACTTTATTTTGAACTTCTTACCCTTTAATTCAAAGCATTCATCCAATTCCCTTCGCAGATCTTCAAACCCCCAGTCCCGGCTGAACTGAAGCATTATATCATCTTCATTGTGTTTTACTATAAAAGTCATGGTGTAACTTCCATCATCAATCTTGTTACCTGATGGCATGGCAACACTTTTACCCTTTGCAATTGTTTGGGTAGGATTGGAAACTGCTGCGTCCTCATCTCTGGCATTATTCTTTAGAAATGGTCTAATCCAGGTTCTGGGACAGCTTCACCACCCTCCCTCTCTGAAGATCCACTTGGTGTAACTACAACATGCTGAACAGATCCACTGTCTTAATGGCGAAATGACTGAAAACAAAGAAAAAAAATGGTTAGTCTTTACCTGGTGGCATTCAGAAGAATGTGATTTTCCAGCTCCAACTACAAAATTTGCATCCTACAGGAAAGAAAAAAATAGAATGAGCAAATGTGACAAGAAAAAGGTAATACTACATTATAAACACACCTATAATACTATATCCATATCAAACCTCCAGTGCTTTATGGAATTTCCATGGCGAGAAGTCCTCATTTCCCGTCACTATATTGAGTGAAAGGAACTCAAGAACTCCAATACAGTGCCGCTGACAACGATCATCCCTCTCGAAAAGGGGCAAAGCCAAATAACCTTTAATACCATAGTGTATTACAGCCTGATTTCTCAGCGGAAACTCCTCTTTGGCATAACATTGTGCTGCGGGTATATACTCAGGGAAGCCCCGTATAAAAGCCCTCCAAATAGGACTAGTGCAACCATCAATGTGTTCATCGTCAGTGCACCTTTTCCTATACGAACACAGTCCATCATAAAATTTATCTAACCCAAAAGGTTGATCTGTTAAACTCAGTATTATCTGCCCATTACTCCTCCTAATCGGTGCCCAAAACTGAACTAACACACCATGCCCGTCACGAAATTGTGAAGACAGAATCTGTTCTGGATTACAGAATCTGAAATATCAATATAATTTATAAACATTTTAGGGTGGATTCGAAACTCAAAAATGAAATGTATTCTGTTTCGCAAAAAAGGAAAGAAAGAAATTCATGACTTACTGCTTTTCTTATTGTCGGGGTGCCAGAAAACTCTCAATTGATCAGGGACAGGCTTTCAGGGAACTTCCTGACAGCCGCTGGGCATTTTAGTGAGAAAATCATCAACTGTGAGTTGATCACCTTTAGGGAGTTGAAGAGGAGGCGCGATTTCCACCATCGATAACTAAGAAGAAAATAGTAACAGCAGTAATTAAAACAAATAAACAGCAAAATGCGACGTAACCAGGTTTTCACTGTCCTGCATGAAAAGGGTTTTGTTTTTCAGGGCGGGGCTGGCCAGGGGTGCGGCGAACAGGCGGATGTGGCCAATTTTTTAAAAGAAAAGCTAAAGAAACAGAAGAAAATGTTTTCAACTTCTGCGATTCCTGAAGAAGGGGAAGACTAGGAGTTATGGGTTGGGTAGGGGTTTGGTTTCCTATTGGGCTTTTTTTTTCTTTTTTTTTTTTTCCCCCTTTCAATTTGTTGGTCTCAATTTTGTTAAATGGGCTGAAATTTTTTGCCGTAGTTAAGCAACCTTTTTTTAAGAAATAGGCCTTACATTTTATTTTATTTAATCTATTTTTTAAAAATGGGGAAACTTTAAAAAAAAAAAAAAAAAGGGTTTGGGTTTCTTCTTTTCAACCGCACCCTGCCTCAACGAGCTCTGTTGAGAGCAGCTAAGAATTGTCATAATCCACTTTTTAAAGATTTTTCGGCCAATTAGGGATCGAATACGCTCTTAATTAGGTTCATTCATGAGCAGTGAGCACTGACCATATCTATATTTAGGGTTGGATGTCTTTGTGTTGTTGATTTGCATTGAGCTGTGTAATGCCCTTATAGGTTTCTCCACTTCTTAGTTTGTTTTGCTAGTTTTTTCTTGAATGGTAGGCCTTATTTTTAATGATATCACAGGGCCTCAATATCATTTGGGATGGGCCTAACTGTAGTACTATATACTTTGCTTCCTTGGTCAAAAATTTTGCAATTTCTATGGAAGCTTCCTACAAAAGGGGGAATCCTATTAGGAAATTGAGAGTGAATTTTGCCAAATTAATTACGCATACATTCTCTTATTTGAAGTTGTGCTGGATAATGACTTCTCTTGTCTTTCCTATCAGTTCTTTGATTTGCGTCGAGTAGTTCTGATGGAGAAGTCTTTGGTCGTCAGACGTCATAATCATCGTCAAGGTCGTGCTGCTATCTGATTTGATAAATGACTCTTTCATATCGAAAAAAGAGTGTTATTCTTAGACCGTCGATAGGTCCAATTTTCGAAGTGTATGCTCTTAATTCCTTTTAATTATTTTTTGTTTTGTGCTAATCATATACTCATTGTTGGGCTGCCAACTTTTACATTAAAAGGTTCCTCCTTGAGAAAGCTTTAGTCCATTCTACATGGGCTACACCAAAACATCACCTATATTTTTCAAGATTTAGCTTCTGGCAGTGTTCATGATCAACAAAGAAATGATCCGTACCAATTTTTATAGTAATATCACGTTGCAAATTTAAAAACCCTTGACAACAAATAAAGTAGAGGAGGGTACACACTCATTAAAAAAAAAAAAAATTTAATTTCACATCATCTAGTGAAATTTATATCTTATGTAAGAAAAGTATCACCAAAGAAAATCATATTTCCCTGAAATCACTTAATTTCTCCTTAGGATACCTCAAAAAAAATGTTTAAAAGTTCTAATCATGTAACTTATCATTACTTTCCGTATTTTGTGTAAAATTTGAAATGCTCAAATTTCAAATGTTTATTAACAAATTTGAAATGTCTAATTGAGAAGTTGAAAATTGTACTAATTTTACCAATGCAAAATGTGTACGGAAATTGATGGCCAATTCAAAGAGGTTTCAGACACGAATAACATCTCTGATCAATAGTCAAATCCAACAAAATAGCAACATCCGTCCCTATACTTTCTTTTAATAATATCAAAAGCCGATACATTTTTTCAACTACACAATTTAACCGGTAAAAATTAATGACTTCAAATGTCCAGATTTTAGTCATATTTAAAAATTATTTTCCTATCCTTAAAAAATAATTATATATTTTTTATTTTTTTTTCTAAAATTTAAACTAATATGATTATACATAATTTTTAATTAAAATATTAAAATTATAATTAAAAGTAAATAATAATAAATATTTTATATGACTTGTATTATATCCTAAATTAAAAATTTTTATACTATTTAAACAAAATTATTACTAATTATACCACAGTTAGCAAAGCTAGGGAGATGAAGGCATTAATTAAACATAGATTAATGGTTCTAAAATGAGGTTTTATACGTCATGTGATTTGTCATCATCTACTTCCTCCTCTTTGTGGGTTGTTGCTGCCAAGAAACAGCATGTTTATGGGGTGGGTCCCCCTCGGTAATTAAACCAATTAGAGACGTGTTTAGTATTTAATTAATTATGATTAATTAGGGATTAATGGGGATGCATTAATCTAATTAATTATTTCAAGAAAAATAATAAGAGGTGACGAATTAATTGGAGTTTCCTTATATAGCCACTTGCTGGGCCTGCGGAGGAAAGTTGATGCGCCTAACTAATTTTTTTTTTATTCTCAAAACGCATTACCACATTTAGCAACTTGATGGGCATAAATTTTTGTAGCTTTCCTTTAATTAAGCAGCTAATTTAACCAAAATAACTAAACTATTTTTCCCTTTTCCAGTTAACTATTTTTTTATTTGTGGGTATTATATTTACACAGAGATCATGATAATCTTTTATGTGTTATTCCAATTTTGCTAATCTTTTTGATTTGTGAACCATTAAAACCTCCAACTCGAAATAACAATCATAAAAAGAAAAACGTACATACTCCAAAATTATAATATTGAATATTTTTTAAAAAATAAATATTTATTTGTTAATATGTTAATCCTAATATTATTTTTTTGAAGCAATCCTAATATTACTTTGTAGACTATTATTTATTATATTATTTTAAATTAATAAATAGAAATATTATTCTGCAATGAAAATAATACTAGGTGAAGGGTAAATGCGAAAAAAAAAAAAAAAAACAATACTCTTGGTGGTTGTTTTCTAATTCTTAGTATGGTGAAAATTTGTAACTAGCGCAAATATTAGGGAATAAAAAATTAAAATATTTTGTTGGGCTGACGTTGTTGGAACCATATTCATTTTCTCCCTTTTAATTGTCGTGCTTCGTATAAATACAAATTGATGTTCAAACCTTTTCCTTTTAAGGACCTCCAAAATTTTTGGAAGGACGAAAATTGTAAAATTGCATCAAAACAATACATATATTGATTTTAATAAAATAAATATATGATTTCATTTATTAATTTAATTTCCCTCGTGTGTGTAGTATATTGCCATTCATCATATATCGATCCCAATATTCCAGAGGGTTCAAACTGCAAATGTTATGCATCCAATTGTCCTCAAAAATCAATATCAACCAAAACTTTTTTTTCCCAGAAGAAAATTAAAGAATAAAACTTTGAAACTTTCTTTTTTTGCCAAAAAAAAAAGAAAATTAAAATTTATTTGTACTATTATGGGAAATAATTAAATTAATTAGAGATTGGGGGACAAGTAGAGATAATGATGAAAACAAAAAATGGAATTATTGTGAACGTGCGATACTTTTTGTAACTTTCGACATGGATAATTATTAATTAATTATATTCCTTACACGATCAAATGGAAATATATAAAAAGACTAAGGGCTATTTAATAAATAATTAAGAAATTTTTTTATAATATAATTAATCCCAATATAATATCACACAAGAAACAAATGCTATAAAGACAATTAATCGTACGTACTATGATTTTTTTAAAGTTTCGACGTTTCCAGCAAATGGATATTTTAGGAAGAAAGGTGATGAGATGTTACAAATAGAAATGGCTAAAATGAAAATAGAATTAATATTTTTATACTTATTTATTGGTTTAATTTTTAAAACCTAATTAGGTCAGGCAATGCGTTTCTTCTTTTCTCCAGATTTTCCAGTTCAATCAACTATAAATTCATATTATATTTTAGAAATAATACAAAAACAATTAAAACTAAACTAATTTATCTTTAATTGATCTCAAATTTAACAATCACGATTACCGAACTCTTAAATGAAAGATGAATAATCTAAAACGGTTAGTGTAACTTAGAATCGTATAGTATGTTTGTTTCATCAATCAATCATATTTGAATAGGTAATGATTTTTTTTTTTAGGGTTTATTGATCAAAGTTAAGAGCATGTAAAATTTTTTGTCATATGATTAGTGCCACATAATTAGCTTAAGTAATCCTTGTCTTAATTTGACTAATCCATGATTTAGGACTTGGTTAGAGTAAATGCTACCCTTAATTAGTCCTCCAAATAGTGCAGTTGAGGGACCATTTGGGCACCAAAAATGTCAACTTTATCCCATAAGATAAGCTTATCAAAGTGTTAATCCCATGGAAGCAGCTAGGGTTTCATATGTATGATTAAACATAGGATTATTAAAGGTGATTAAGGTAGTGGTAAGCCAACACCAAGATTGATCTTGATACCATCAAGCATATCTACATAGGAGAAGAAGAAAAAAACAATAGGAAGTGTCAAAAATAGATTAAATATGTAAATTTCAAAATGGTTTTGTCTCGTTATAAACCCTTTATTTTGCACACCTCAAAGAACCAAAAACAAAAAGGAAATTATATATTACTAAAAGCAACCCTAAAAAATAATTTTTAAAAAAATGATGATGATGATGATGAAGATCCAGTGGATATCAAGTTTCATGGGAGCTTATTTATGAAGGTCGAAAGAGGGTTTGGATTTGTGGAACAAAGGGGACCAAATTCCCACTCAAATCACCCCTAAATTGATCACTCGTTTTAATATTACAAACAAAATTCTCCCCTTTACACTATAGAGGAGTTAAACGCTAATCTAATATCAACTATAAAATAATATGGGATGATAAAAACAAAATTCAGCATACTTATATTAATAATATTTTTAACACCTACCTATGGCTACAATTAACGTATCGATAACAGAATTTGGAAGAAACGATAATATCGTAAATGACATACCTTTAGAATTATACTTAAATAGTATTTATGAAGAATATATAAAAAATTAGGATTTTGATTAGTTTGAGAACCTAGTTACTTTAATATATATCAAAACAAATCTATTTAACTTAACTTAACCTTCGACACAGATTTAAAACTCGTCACTAAACGATTATCACACAATCTAAGAGAGAAATTAAATACAATCCGAAACGTTTTTTAAATTAAAAAAGTTATACTTGATATTAGAAACAAAACCCTAATTAATATTTAAGGTACACATCAAAAAGAAAGCAAGCAGGCAGGCAGGCAGGCCGGCCAAGAAAAGGCACTAATTACAAGTTACGACTTCAAAACATCCTTTTTGTCCATCATTGTCCTCACATGCTTTACAGTTAGATCAAAATTGCTGTATTTGCTAAATTAACTTAACTTAAATAAATATACCCTTAATAATACTTTTTATTTTTTCTAGTACTAATTAAGTACGTAGTTAAGTACTAATCTTGTGGCATGAAAGATGTACCAAAGGTGGGGTGGTGATGTCACGAGAGACTAATTAAGTATTATAATTTTAAAAAATGGTCTTTTTTGTCCGATTTCTTATTTCATGTCATATCGTATTCTTCGATAAGAATATAAATTAATTACTTAGTTTATTAAGGATCTAATTAGGCTAGTTAACCACAATATTAATGATTCTCATTTTCACGGGCTTTTTAATTATCAATTTCTTGCAATTGCGATTGAAAATTTTTATTTGTTTGTCAAAAATTAAATTAATTTCAAAAAATGAAAAGAGGAACTAGATTAAAATTAAAATATTTTAAAAAATTAAAGGACCCCAAGGGGAATTATCATTGGAGTTGAGGACTACGAGCATCATTTACCGTTACCCCTAATTTGGGACAAAATGTACCATGTTACTGTAGTTTTTGTTCGAAGGTTTGTGATCATAATTGTTGGAAAGGGCTACGACCAAAGGAACACCAAACAAAATGGTCTCCACATGGGGGGTGTGCATTGTGCATTGTGCATTGTGCATTGTGCATTGTGCATTGTGCATTGTGCATTGTGCATCCCCCAAAAACCCTAAATCGAAAAATCTCCATCATACTCATCATCATTATCTCTAGGTTCCTGCCACTCCTCATCTTTTTCTTTCACTTTCTCAAATGGATAGCCATCCATAAATTCAGTTCACTAATTTTAAAATTAGTGAACAAATATAGAAAAAAAAAGCATAAATAGTGTTTGGAATATATAAATTACGTGAATAAATATAGAAAGAAAACATGAATAATTCTTATAGTATGATTTCGTGTTAAATTTAATTTTAAACATTTGATACTTAACAAATTTAATTTTAAAATTTAATATTTACAACACATTTAATCCTAATAATAATATTTTTAAAGTACTTAACGATTGAATTGCATTAATCATGTACCATGTAGATTAATTTAATTAAGGTAAAAAATGTTATCTCATCATATTGGCTAACATCATTGTTTGTTGCTCTCTCCCTCCCCTTTGTCTTGGTCGATGGGGCATTTTTTTTTTTATCATTTAATTTGAGTAAAACGTGTATGTGAACCTTACGATGACGTGTAAATTTATAAAGTATAAAATTACTCATATGAAGATATTCACATGGCATAAGAATTGACGTGATTACAATTTTATCGTTAAATACTAAAATTTTTTAATAAAACTAAATATATTGTAAATAATTAAATTTATGGAGTATCACACGTTTATAACTAGATTTGACACTAACTATATTAGAGCAATCATTCCTACCTTCTTTCCGTAATACATTGTTATATAATCAACCAAACTTGTTACTTTTGTATTAGTATTAAGGATACCTAGAGCATTTACTACCGTCCCTACTCTATGATCTAAAGCTTATAATTAAACAGCTGTAACGGCAGTTCATCATCTTAATTTTACATCTTAATGATCTAATCACATCATTAATTACTAAGTGGTCGTACTTAAACTAAGACTATGATTCTTATTTATATATGCCAAGCCAATGTTTTCTGGGCGGACTAAAAGCATCCCTTCTTAGCGGACTGCTGGGGGTACCCTTAATTATTATCATCAAATCACTAAGGACATTTTTAATATAAACTAATATTTAAAAATATCAAGTTTTTAAAATGTAAAAATAAAAAATATTAATTTGTTAATATTTTTAAATAAATAATACGTTGGATTCTATAGTTTAAATTTTGCATTTTGGATGATTAGTAATGATGATTCAACAAAGACAACCCCGAATATATATAATGAAGAAACGCAAAGAATGTTTCTAATTTTTTTTTATAAATGTTTTAAATTATTTACGGAAATTAAAAATAAATTATTATTTAATTTTAAAAATAATGTTATTCTTTCAACTACCGTTATGGAAATGGCAAGAGGGCTACATTTGGAGACAACGGCCGAAGTGAAGGCAACAACGTTCGAAGAAGGAAAGAATAAATTAGCTACAAAACAAGCAATTATTCTTGGCACGAATGACACTTTAATTAATTCACTAATTGAGGGGTTTAATTAGGCTGGACAGATGTCGACTGCTTAATCCAACGCCTTAAACATAATTTATTCTTTAATTAATTATTAATTATGTAATTAGTGATACAAGGAGGGCGACAGACAAGCACACACAAAACCTCAACCTCATTGGTTAGTCTTGTGTGTTAATTACATTGTTCATCCACATTTTCTACAGTAATTAAATTCTAAATAATTACTATTCCGGAAAAAAATAAAGAATTAACAGCTAATTATCCACTTTACTAAAGTTAATTAGCAAAGTAAAATAAACTGATGGATAAAAAAATACTATTAGTAGCCAATAACATCGCTATTTTATCCATTAAATCACAAAATTTTCTAAGTATGTTGTCGTGGATGACCGTTACAACTAATTTACTTTAGTTCCAAATACACATCCAATTTAATTAATCAAAATATACTATGGAATCATCGGCCCTAAGTTTGAAAAAATAATTTGTGAATAATAAAGAAATAAATAAAGAATTGCAAGTTGGTGTATTTTGTTACTTTTGTAGGGTGTGGGAAAGTGTCTAGGTAGGGGTATTTGTTGTAGGGGACAAAAGAGTTGCTTCCTACGTGAAAGATGCAAATGTACCTGTCAATCAGCATGCATATAAATAAATATGTATATATTATTAAATATTGTTCATTTTTCATATTTATCATTTCATTTTTATTAAAATAATTTTTAATTAGATAATTTAGTTTAAAAGGATAATAAAATAATAATTATATTATTTTTGTTTTTAACTCTTTTATATGAGATGTTTTATATTTTTAATTTTAAATTACTTTAATTCAATAATAGAATTTTATTAAAATTTTCTGGTGTAAAGACATGAGCAAAATATAAAATCTAAATAACTCAACATATCCTGACTAGAACACCATTTCGACAATATGCTCCCACCCTAGATCATTTGAACACATATTGTAATTTATTTTGTTCTTTCTCAAAAGACAGTTCCAAATAATAATACTTTAATAATTGAAAGTAAAAGAGATTGAGACATAATAAGCATTAGGTTAAATAAGATTAGTGTAAAAGTATCTTGCTTTGCTTGCTAACTGGGGTGGATTAATGAAGCTTAATCAACGCAATTAGGGACTCCATACCCTAATTAATCATTAATATTGGACTTAGTAGTAATAGATCTAGATTGTACGAGAATCCCTCGTTTACAGTTTTTTCCCAAATACTACCATTACTACTACGCTGAAGATGTCCACGACAGTGACCTAATTCGATCTTTGATCCCATCCAAATAATAAAAGTATCATGATATTTTATTCTGTATATTTCATATTTATAGTTGTGTTTATAATCATATTATTAAGAGTGAATTATAAATTTGGTAATCATATTTTAGTGAAATTCAAATTTTGATCATTAACTTTTAAAAATTCAAAAAACATCACTAACTTTTACATTTTAATTTTAATTTTGGTCACTCCATTCATAACAAGCGTTAAACCCACTAACTAAACTATTTTTAAGAGTATTTTTGTTATTTCGCATTGTTGCTCTCCTTTCTCCTTTCCCTCTTAGGATGAAATTAAAAAGACCATAAGAAATCAATAACTTAAACATAATTTTTAAACATTTAAACCAAAAGCCTCCTCTTTTCTTTCCTCTTCAACCCGTCTTAACCTTTTCCTTTTATTCTTTCCCCTCCTGCAGCGCCCAACCACCACCACGCCACCTCTCTTCGCCTTTGTTTTGGCCGCGCCACCACCAATGCCTTTAGTCTTCAAAACCCAACCGTTCTCTCTCTTGCCTTCACATTTTCTCTCCCCCCGAACATCCCCGCTACTGCCGCAGACGAGACCGCCGCTGCCGATTCGCGCCGCCACCACCACGATCGAATTCCCCACACCTATAGGACCACAACCCTTTTTCTCCGCTGGGTTTCTCTCTCCCCGACTTCAGCTCTATTTTTCTCTACTGTCACTGTCGAATTCGCTCCCCACCGCCACACCACTACTACTCAAATTCAGACAATAAGGAGCTATAATTTAACCCTTTTTTGTTTTGTGAATTTCGGTGAATATTTATTCATTTATTTTATTTTTTCTTGTATAATTGGGGATTGGGAAATGTTGGTTTTGGGGGTTGATTCCTGGGCTTGAATTTGGCGATTCGGAGATGAAAGTTGTTAATTTTGATCAAGTACGCTGAAATTTTGTTTGGTTTTGTTGCTGTTGTAGGGATTGAGGGTTGAAAAAAAAAAAAAAAAAAGAGAGAGAGAGAATCTTAAAAACAGCTGTGGTGTATCATTGAAAGCAGTCAATTAGCATTTGGAGGGTGGCATCGGTTTTAGACATCGTTGATTATGGGCTTGACTTTGATTCTGGCCGCTAATGCCAATGCTTCGAATGCATTTTGGAATTTGCTTCTTTGTTTATTTGCATAAATTTAAAGCATTGAACCATACAACTTTAATTTATACTTGACATAACTTGATAACAGTGGATGATGCTTCTGTTTGCTTCTTGCATTTTGCCCTTTTGTAATTCGTTTATTGGGCTTAGCATTTTGTTCAGGTTGCTAGGATTAGGCTATTTAGGTGGTGGTGGTGGTGGTGGTTTGTTCCGTTAGCTGGTGGCGGTGGTGATGGCGGCAGAAGCAACAATGACGAGAAGGATAGAAGAACAGGGAAAGACATAGATTCTGTTGATTGACAAAACTAACCCCATATATAATGGTCCATTAAAGTGTTAACGATGAAGTTGGATGGAGTGACTGAAAATATAATCAAAATATAAAAGTTAGTGATGGTTTTTTAATTTTTAAAAGTTAGTGACCAAAATCTGAACTGTAGTAAAATATAATGACCAAATTTATAATTCACTATATTATTAAGTAGCTCCGAAACAATTTCTTAAATTTTAAAAGGCTAATAATATCGTTAATTCAAAAATTAACTAACAATTCATATCTTAATCTAAGGCGAATTACATATACCTCTGTTGTACTTTAATCAAATTATCGATATTTTTGATGTTTCTAATAATTATATTTATCTTATTGACCACTAAACTCATAACAATTAATCTGTGATTGACGAAAAAAAATAGCAAAATTACTAATACAAATATTTTTATTAAGTCAAAAAAATTCACGCTACAATTCTTAAATTCGTGTTAATCAAAAATTACTATATTTTTTTTGTCTTTTAATTGTTTTGATATCTAACTTTGAAGTATTTTGATAAGGGATCAATAGTTTGATCAAATTATAGAAGTTAATGTAATTTACGTTTTAATTGATATAGATAACTCGTCAAATCATAACCCCGAATTAAATTTTTTATAAAAATTTATGTTACTTTTATAGCATCTATATAAAAAAAAAGGGTAGCAGTGATGGCATGGAAATAGGAAGCAAGATTGAAGAGGTACTAAAAGTATTTATTGCCATTTTAGTGTGTGGGCATAAAGGGACTTCAAGGTTGACATAAACAAACCCAACAACCTCAATTCAAGCAGACATGCTTCTGTTCTGTTGGGGGGTTTTGGTAAATACTCAATTATTGGTCATTACCCAAAAAAAAAAAAAAAATCAATTAAGCAACTACTACTAACCAGAGTTTAAATTACATTGGGAAATAAATGAGAAGAAGTTATTATCATCATTATTAAATTTTAGGACAGGCTATAAATATTAGTACTACCAATGTAAGTACTATAATAGCCCTCCTGAGGACATCCCTGACCATGTCTCCCCCTATTCAACCACAGTTTCAGACGCCTACTATTATTATACACACAATTATTATTTGTCGACCTAGTCTTGAACTAGTAGGTGTAAGAATTCATGTAAAATATTGTATTTTTTTAGTTTTTATTTTTAAATTATTGCACCACATTTTTTTTATGGTTATATTTATTAAGAGAAAGTATTATAATTTAAAATAAATGGGTCACTTCACAAAAGTTCATTATTTTGGCTATTAATAATGCATAAGACTTATATAACGATGTTAAGATAGTTAAAATTTTCATGTAAAACAAGTTGATATGGATATTTTTTATTTGTTTAACACACTTAATCCTCATTTTATCTTAATTGAATTATTAAATACCACCAATTTTATTAGCATGGTCTTTTATTTATTATTTTGCCCCTCAAAACTTTAAAATGCAAATATATTCCCTGCCTGAATTGTTTACAACTCCCCCAAGACGAACGAAAACTCTACCTTCGTCCCTCCACCAATACTGATCAAATACGAATTTTGATTAATAGGGATGGAATCGTCGAAATGCTTATTCAACGAGAGTTGATGAATGAAGAATTTTCAGTAAATCTGCGCTTTAAGGAATATATGGATTGATGACCTAACCAAATACTACACACCCGATTTATTCATTATAAAATACAATTCATTTTTAATTATATTATCAATATATATTTAAAAAAATTAGCTAAATTAATGATAATTATTTATTTATCCAAAGAATTTGAATACTAATTAAAACCTATAGTAGAATCACAAAGTATTTTGGCCTTTGCAACTACCGGCGGCCTCTTGTAGGGACCGACTACCCTGAGATTGCGATATATAATCTTAATTTTTAGTGATTTTAAGAATTCATTAATTGTGGGAAAGAGACCTTAACTCCCCTTCTTCAAACATCACATTTGAATTTAAGACAAGAGTTCTACTCAGTCAAATTATATATATATATATATATATATATTTTTTTTTTCTAGAGACGTATTAACTATTAATTTATTGTAGAACCCCAACAGGTGGAAAATTTTGGAGTAAGATCCAATAAAATTACACAACTAATAATATTTATAATTTGCGAAATTGGATTGAATGTTCTTGGATTTGAACTTTATGATACGGTTGAGTGTAAAGTAAGGGTGATTGATTTAATTAACTAAAAGTAATTAATCACTAAGGAATCTGGTCTAATACAAAATTTTTAACCACCATTTTTCTCACCCAAACAATAATTTATCATTTCAATTTCATAAATTGATCGTTTTTCATTATTAAATTAACATATAAATAAAAAATTTTATATATTTTTTTAATCAGATGGGTTATTTTTATTATCGATATATAGAAGTGAGGAGAAATCCAACTTAAACGAATTTAATAAATTAATAAAAAATTTAACAATTATATTTCACTTTTAATTACCACGACCAAACTAGAGGGATCAAAAGGAAAAGAAACCTATAGCTATATATGCTATATCCTCCACTTATCCCAATAGTTCTAGTTTTTCACTTTATGAGTCATTTTAGTAGGAATCTAAGGACAAATATATACTTATATTCTCTAATGGCCGGTTATTCCAAAATATTAATTTAATCCCAAAAGAGAAAATTAAAAAAATGTCTCCATATATAATTGACTTGACGAATAATAATGGATTCATACGGTATAATTTTTTTTTTTCTCATTATATAGGATTTGTTTGCCATATGAATATTCTCACAATTCTTAATTTTCTGGAAAGTCAACGTTCTTATAGTTCATGCTTTGTTCTCTCTCTCTCTCTCTCTCTCTCTCTCTCTCTCTCTCTCTCTCTCTTTTTCCCATGGTGAATTAAAAAAAAATTACCAGTAAATTTAACCTTGAGAAATTTATTTAGGCAGTGTTTTATTTTATTATTATTGTTTTAGATTTTTAGGTTAGATATAATACCGAACCATTTAAGGGTTTAGAGGTATCAAAACACTCGATTGGCTACTTTGTTTCGTCATATATAAATATCAATTATTGAAAAGTTGGTGATATTTTAAAAACGAAATAACTCAAAATTAATAATTTTTCCTCCTCCTCCTTCAGTATCGGCAGCATACTTTTTTTTTTTTTTTTTTTTAATTCCTCCTCTGTTTTACTTTTCGAATTTTTGCCTCCTTCTTCCCCCAAACCACCACTCTCGTATAAAGTATTCTATTTTCGTCATTAATAAAAAAATATACAATATCAACATGTATTGTTAAGAAATTTTATAACTATTTGTATCGGACACTTCTGATAAAATCTACCGTTAGGTATATGAAATTAAATAATTGGGATTGGGGTGGGAATGAAGTCTTAAAATAAGTCAAAGGGACACTATTTTAAAAGGTAATTTTGTCGTTGTACAAGAATAAACTTGAAGGTTCTGATCACCGGAAATTTCATGTCTGAGGTTGTTCTTCAGAGGATTATGATTGTATTTTGGAACTCTGCCCAGAAAACGTGCTTATTCTGAAAAATTCTGGAGGACAACAAAGGAGGAAGTTTCCAATATATATTCAAGAATGACACAATTCAGACTTTGGATTTGGCTATCATCCTTGTAAACGAAGAATAATATAGTCACGTTAAATACGTAACCTACTATATCATGTATCGTATTGTATATTGTCATAATGATCGGTGTTTTGTAAGTGCGTTAAATTTACATGCAATAATTTAATTAATGGATAAAATAAATAGTATGATATTGCGGGGAACGCTATTAATTTTAAGATTGGAATTAGGATAAGAGTTTCATTAAAATAGTTAGGTGAGGGAAACCAATTAAGGTTTAATTAGAAGATTAACGTTGTTAAACGTCATTAAAAACTCAATGTGCAGTCCAGCAAATTGGGTTATTGTGTAGTACTGGATCATAGTAAAAGAAGATAAGAATGAACTGTTCATGCGATTATTGAAAGAGATCGCACTATGCCTCCAAATATAGTGTACCTCAATAATTACTATCTCTGCCCAAAATAATGGAGGGGAGTAATAGAATCATTTATTTCATAATATTATTAGAATTATAAATAATTGTGATTTATTATATATAAAAAATGATGATTTTTGATAGGTTACTATTTACGACAAAATTACGGGCATTTATTTATTTATTTTAATATCAATATATATTTTCATATGGGCACTTATTAAATATGTATGTTAGAATGAATATGGTGGTAATAGGCGGGATCTAAGTGAAGTATAGACAATTGTCGTAAAATTACATTACAATTTACAAATGAGGGTAAACATACTTTCTCCTGTTTTTAATATATTTAAAATAAAGTATATAGATTAAATATTAAATATTATTTTTATTTTTATTTTTTTTATACAAGTGGTTCAAAATTAAGAAATATTATTTTGAGTTAGAAGTGTCAATCACTTAATTACATTATTTTGTCTGGTCTTAATTATTATTAATTTGAAATTTGTTATTATTATTTTATCATAATCTGATCTTAAAAGTATTTTTTAAGATAATTTATTATTCAAATATTAAAATTTATAATTTAGAGCACATTTAACCTCCTTTTTTGTTGGAAAAAAACTTGTTATCCATCAAATGTCAACCACTAAAGTTTGTTTATGTTGGTAATATTATAATTTTACTATATTCACTACAAAAAGAATTTAGAATTTTTCAAAGAGTGAGGACATTTTTAAATAACAGAAATAATTTTTAAATGAATACAATAATACTAAATTTGTATTATTATTTTGTTATTATTTATAATAAGGGAACAAATAAGACTGAAACTACAATAAATAAATAAATTTGAATAGGGAAAAAAATGGGAGAGGAAATTGAGTGGTGCAGAAAGGGAAGGAAGGACCATGAAAACGTGGAGCGGTCAGATGAATTGTACAAAATGAGGACCACACTGGCTTGACTGCACACTCCCGCAGGCTGACCCAACCCCAAGGGTCTTACTATTTGTAGCTTAAAAATGCTATTTGTAGCTCATAAAAAGAGTTAAAATGACTAAAATAACCCCAAAGTAAGATGATCAAATTTGTAACTGTCAAAATTCGTAAAAATTCACTCGACCCATGGTACACACGCCCAGTTTGGGCGCATATTCCATGGTTCAAACGCCTAAAGCAGAAGTGACGTCCATGGTAAGGAATAAAAATGTGGTCGTGGATACCATGGAAGGAAAGTTGGGTGGGAGGGCCATGGAGCAAACGCCTAGCGCGTTATCCATGGATACACACGCCCATTATGGCGTGTGGTACCATGGTACAAACGCTAGGCGTTTGTGCCATGGTATAAACGCCCATTATAGGCGTTTGAACCATGGAACAAATGCACAGCGTTTGTACCATGGTGTCCCACGCCCATAATGGGCGTTTATACCATGGAATAAACGCCTATTTTGGGCGTGTGATACCATGGTACACACGCCCAAAATGGAGTTTAATTCCATTGTCGGTATATTTTATAAAATATTTTATTATATAATATTTCGTAGTATTCGTTATTGATAATATTGTAATTCTTCATAATTAGTTTTAATTTTTATTATTGTTGTGGCACATTCTTTATATGGAAACCAGGAATTATGGGCAACAGTTCGGATGGTGGCAACTGGGGAAATTCTAAGTAATCAAGCTAAATACAGAAATATTTTTGCGGCATTTACACTTTATGTCTTTGTGAAAAAAATCAGTTTAAATTCACACACATGGATGTAAACGTTTCTAGACGTGGTGCTAGTGTTATGAGACGTGGTGAGTTGTCTTTGTGAAAAAATAGCTTAAATTCACATGCATGGATGTAGACGTTTCTGGACGGGGTGCTAGTGTTATAAGACGTGGTGCTAGTGTTATGAGACGTGGTGAGCTGTCTTTGTGGAAAAATAGCTTAAATTCACATGCATGGATGTAGAAGTTTCTGGACGTAGTGCTAGTGTTATGAGACGTGGTGAGTTGTCTTTGTGAAAAAATAGCTTAAATTTACATGCATGGATGTAGACGTTTCTGGACGTGGTGCTAGTGTTATGAGACGTGGTGCGCTGTCTTTGTGAAAAACAAATAATAATTCGAAAAATAAATTCAAAATAATTAATTTAAATTGTTATAAAATTAGTCAAATAAGTTCAACAATATTTCAAATAATTAAAATTAGCCACAAAAAACAAAAAATATATGTGCAAATAAATAATTTAAACATTAGGCACATAAGTTCAATAATTAACTCAAATAAGTTCAATACTAATTTAAATAATTAAAAATAACCAAAACAAATATTGATAAATTATACAAATAAATAATCTACACATTACAAACATAAGTTCAATAGTTAAATTTAATAATTACGATACTAATTAAACTAATTAAAAGTACCTAAAAATTAATATTAACGACAATAATTCAATAATTAAGCAAATAAATATAATATAATTAAGCAAATATTAAATGGAGGGTTTATATATATATAGAGTATGGACGCAGGCATTTTTGCCTTTGACCATGGGCCGGACGCCTACTTTATGCGTCCGGCCATGGTCCCGGACGCACCACTTATGCGTCCGGCACCATGGCCGGACGCATAAAGTAGGCGTCCGGCACCATGGACAAACGTTTCATCCATGCGTCCGGCCATGGTGCCGGGCGCATGGATTTGTCTCTCCTTCCATGGTTCTTGTGTCCAATTTTAAAGTGTGTACCATGGTTATTACTCAAATTCATGTCGCGACATCCATGGGTCGAGTGAATTTTTCCGAATTTTGACTGTTAAAAATTTGTTATTCTTAATTCGGGGTTATTTTAGTCATTTTAACTCTTTTTATGAGCTACAAATAGCGTTTTTGAGCTACAAATAGCGTTTCAGCAACCCCAACCCCAGCCCCAACCCCACCAGACCACCCATGTAAATTGTAGCAGAGACCTCTGCAGAGGCTATAGTACTTATATTATAATAGAAAAAAAAATTTAAATAAAACAGTTCCCACGTGTCGTGGGGACCACCACCCACCCAACTCCCGGAGCTCCGTATTGGTCCATGCCCTGGTCCGTTTAATTTTAGGGTAGGATTTTGATCCATTTAGGAAGGTCAAATGGGCATTAAGTAAGACCTAAAAATCCACGAGGCCCAATTTATAAAATTTATTATAAATTAAAATTGCCAAATAGGCAAAATAATAATAATAATAGGAATTTTCTTTTGCCGGGTTTACTCAAGCCAACCCTGTTGGTTGCCGGGAAGCAGACAACCAATGGGACGGCACTCTTGACTCTTCCTTAACGGCAAATTAAACGGAAATACCCTTTGTTTCCCCCCCCCCCCTTTTTTTTTTTTTTTTTTTTTCCCCTAATTTCTCTATTTCTTACCATTAGCCATCCTTATTTTTCCCTTGGTCCCACTTCAAATAATTTACTACCATTTTCGTAATCCTTAATTTTTACCTCTCATACACACTAATATTACACGAGATTTAACATAAATACAATACCAAAAGTGCACATCAAAAAATAAAGTCATATATAAAAAATTTGAAACGGCCATATTGGAGTGAAATTCAATTCTCACAACCTATGAAAATATTTGTAAAGTAAGTTGAATTAATTGGAAACGAAATATTAATTTCATGTTATATTTGTTTCGAATTTATTTGTGAACTTAAAACATGAACTTTCATCAACTCCTCTCTATTGCAATGACACATTGAAGAAATTTAACATTATTAGATGTTATGAAATAAATAATATTTTCTGGACCTTTAAATACAGATTTTTTTTTTCTTTTTAAATTTATCATTTTTAAATTATTATTTTATCTCACTTTTTTTTTTACCAAAATACCCTTATAGTACCCTAATACTATTGGTGTAGTTTTATGAAATACTACTACTTTGTTGGGAGTTTTGGGACTCTTACAAATGTCAACTATGTTGCTTTGTAAAACGTTAATACCAAGACTCCTAAACATTTGCCCTTTTTAATATGTATATATTCTACTTAACTTGTATTGCTACTTTGACTCCACTAATTTAGTCTAAAAGTCAATTTCAACCCAACAAAGTCATGCATAATTGCAAGTCAACCTAGCATAATTCCAAACACAAATTTTGTTGTTTCATATCTAACATATAATATAATCACCTTAAATATGAGATTACATAAAAATTAATTAACTTCTTATACGTAACACTATAAAGTAAATCATCGATAAAAATAATTAATTTAAATTTTTAAACGTCATTAAATTAAACGATATGCAATGAATAATTTACACTAACGAGAAAAATATTAAAGAAAGAAATAAATAAAAACACTAGAAGACAAAACATAGCTTTAAAAAAACCTCTATTATGCAGCACTAATATATATGATAATCTAAAGATATTTCAATACTATAAGAATCTGAGTAGTACTCAATAATTTCCACTAACAGACTTAATTAATTATATCTTTTTAATTAATCCCAATTAAATTATCTCATTAATTAAAAATTAAAGGGCAGAGATTAGTATACAAAACGTACAAATCAAGAAAAAAATTTAAGAAAAGAAAAAAATTAAGCCACAAAAAATGCTAAAAAAGCATGGACCCCACTCTCTCTCCTCATGGCTGCCTCAGTCAAGCAAGTCTGCTCAGTGTGCTTCCATTCCATTTCCCTTTTCTCCCTTAACCACAAGATTAATTATTGATTAATGTAATCTGATGTAATTAAGAGCAAACCATTTCATCACAACCGTCCATTTAATATTTTAATTAATACTAAACCATGGTTTTGTTAGGTTAACCTCACAGAGAATACAAACAGACAAAGCTACACAACAAACAAACCACACGCACTCACACAGTAGGTGGGCCATAGTTTCCCCTGGCCCCAACAGCCCCCCCACCCCCGCCCTCTCTGTATCCCCACAGTCTCTAACTGTGCACTATGCTACACAGAAAAAGCAGACAAATCAAACCACGTTAAGATTAAAGGGGCCAAGAGAGAGAGAGAGAGAGAGAGAGAGAAAGCAACAAATCAAGGCGTATATTAAGCTGTTTTTCGGGTTTCTAACGCCGTTTATTGCAGTTCTTTAGCTTCTGAGAGATAGGAGTGAGAGAGAGAGAGAGAGAGAGAGAGAGAGAGAGAGAGAGAGAAGGGGAGAGAAGAGGGGCAGAGGTGCAGTAGCTTTGCTTTTCTGTAATTTATCTGCTTGAGCTGAAAGAAGAAGCTCCGGGCTACTTTAGTGGTGAAAGATTGGATTTTTAGCTGTTCCCGTTTGTTTTAGCGGTGGAATTTGGAAAGTCCCTCCAGCTAGAATTTTCTTAAAATAAGCGGTGCTTTTATGACATTTATGTTGTGGGCTTTTATTGGGTTTACAGTTGTTTAGATTAATGTTGTGCAATGAAATGAATTTACTGTGGGAGGTAGGAAAAAAGTTGGTGTTTTTTGTCCTAGTTTGATTGACTGATTGATTATATAGAGGGAGTTTAATTTTGTGTATCTGTCATCAAAAGTTTTGCTCTAATCATGGCAAGTAGAGGGCCTTTTTCCCAGCAGCAACAAAGCAATATCTCAGTTGAAGGTCAGTTTCTTCTTCTTCTTCTTCTTATTTTTCTTTGTGAATTTTCGTTTGAAGTTCATTTCCTCATTGGTTTTTTCTTCGGGAAATCAGGTTATGATGATATGTATATCGAGCTATGGAAGGCTTGTGCAGGTCCCCTGGTGGATGTGCCAAAGCCTAAAGAAAGAGTTTATTATTTTCCTCAAGGTCACATGGAACAAGTAAGCCTTTTTCTTTTTTTCCATTTGGATGAATCCCATGGGTTTTGGTTGCCCTTTAGCCAAGTACTTTGATGGGTAGATTTGATTCAAAGTTAGGATCTTTGGAGTTATGTTATTGGGATTCTTTTTTCCTACTTCTTTTGGGTTCCAAATTTTGTGTCTCAAACTGGCTTTGGTGTTTGGGCTTGACATATTTTGGGCGCTTTCTGTGCTTTATTTCAGTTGGAGGCGTCTACAAATCAGGAATTGAATCAAAGGATACCAATGTTTGGTCTGCCCCCGAAGATCCTCTGTAACGTTGTGGACATCAAGCTTATGGTATGGGCCTCTTGAATTGTCTGTTTTGACACCAACTTTTTAAATTTCCCTTTTCTCTTTGTTTATATTTTCTTTTGGTTTTTCTTTGAGTTGTTCTTCATATAATTCATTATGTTTGGTAGCTCAAGAATTGCTGAGAAGTTTTGCTTGTCGCGGATGTTAGCTAGGCCTTGCTTTCAATATTTTACTGAATTTCTTAACTGTAAGAATTTGTGGGAGGGCTACTAATTGGTAGGATTGATTTCTTTTGGTAGGCTGAACAAGAGACTGATGAGGTTTATGCACAAATTACCTTGATACCAGAAGCGGATGTAAGAACTTAATTTAGTTACTGATTTGTATTGTTCATTTAGCCGGCAACCTTATTCATCCCCTTGGGAGGGAATTTAAACTTCTTTATTAATATACATGCAGCAAAATGAGAGAAATTCCCCTGATGCTTGCCCTGCCGAATCCCCGAGGCCCACAGTTCACTCTTTCTGCAAGGTTTTGACCGCATCTGATACGAGCACTCACGGGGGATTTTCTGTTCTTCGGAAACATGCTAACGAGTGTCTTCCTCCCTTGGTAAAATTTATTTATTGTGGTATATTTGAGTTCATCCATTTATTTCATTTCTTCTATGTGCATATTTTTCTTTTACATGTTGGTGATACATGTGTAACTAGTTGAACTGATGTTTTTGTTGTTGTTTAGGATATGACTCAGCCAGTGCCTACACAGGAATTAGTAGCCAAGGATCTTCATGGAGTTGAATGGCACTTTAAGCATATTTTTAGAGGTAATGATTCTTTTCTATGTTCAATATTTCAACTAAATTTGTTCCACGTTCGTCTCCCTGTCTTGCTGTAAGTTTATTTTATTTGATTATACATTAACAGGACAACCTCGAAGACACTTGCTGACTACTGGCTGGAGTACTTTTGTGACTTCTAAGAGACTGGTAGCCGGGGATTCTTTTGTATTCCTGAGGTATTTGCCTGGTGAATTGTCATAATTGGTGGTTCCAACAGATAAAATTAAATACTGTGCTTGTATCACGTGGACAATTGCAAATATATCTTCTAGTTACCCCCCTTTATTGATTAGCGCAACATTGCATATAGGGGTGCCAATGGAGAACTGCGTGTTGGGGTTAGACGCCTTGCTCGTCAACAGAGCTCTATGCCATCATCTGTGATTTCAAGCCACAGCATGCACCTAGGGGTGCTTGCCACTGCATCTCATGCTGTTGCAACAGGAACCCTCTTTGTTGTTTACTACAAACCAAGGTACAAAATTTATAATGTCCATTCTTAGTTTTAAAAAAATCTTACATGCAGTAATTGTTTTGAAACATTCATGTATTTCTAAACCCTTTGTTACTACCACAACTTTCAGGACAAGCCAATTCATCATTGGATTAAATAAGTACCTAGAATCTGTTAACCATGGGTTTGGAGTTGGAATGAGGTTTAAGATGCGGTTTGAGGGGGAGGATACTCCTGAAAGAAGGTGATAAAGCATGTGAAACTTTAGGTTAACTTATCTCTGAATATTAGTACTGACATTTCCCGTCTTCCTACATTTTTTATTGCATCAATTAGGTTTACTGGTACGATAGTTGGTGTGGAAGATATTCTCCCTCAATGGAAAGACTCTAAATGGAGGTCGCTGAAGGTCAGAAAGTCTTGCTCTTTATTAAATCTAAGTCCACTGATTTTACATAAGAACTGAGTGTTTACAAGTTTTTCCCCTCTTGTTTGCAGGTTCAATGGGATGAACCTGCATCCATTGCAAGACCAGAAAGGGTCTCACCTTGGGAGATAGAACCTTTTGTGCCTACAATACCTACAAGCCTTCTGCCCCCGACAGGGAAGAAAAGACCTCGGCCAAATCCTGATGTTCCACTTCTTGGTGAGAAAAGTTTCTCCACCTTACTGGTTTTCTTGCTCTATTATCAAATATTGGTCGACATAATAATTCAGTGTTTCTTTTTGTTCCTGATATTTATAGAAACAGCATCTTCAGCTGCATCAGCTATTTGGAATCCTTCTCAAGATTCGCATCTACTGAATGCTAGTACAGATGGTCTGAGAAGCCCGCAGTTTTGTGCAAATCAAAACCATGATGCTAATTCTAATCAGCTCCAAAGTAGCAGAAGCTGTAATATAAGGACTCATGCAGAGGGTGACTGGCTATCCTCTTCCAATGTAAATGCCCCTCGGAGTATTTTGGTTGATGAGACAGACACTAAAAGTGCTCTTGCATGGTCGACTTTTACAAGCAATTCAGTCAATGCACCTGCAACATTGAGCAACAATCTTGTTTCCCAACCAAATGATGGAAGAAAAGCAGATACAGTTGGTAGTTGTCGGTTGTTTGGTATTGATCTGATGCGTACTTCGACTCTTCCTGATAGAGAACCTTTGAAACCTGCCAACACCTTAAATGCCACCAAAGAAGAAAGTTTACCAACTTCATTATCTGCATGTGGTTCTGAGCACAAATCAGACCTCTCAAAGGATTCCAAAGATCTGGTAGTTGGGCAGCTGCCGGTCCCTTCAAAGGAGGTGCAAAGCAAGCAGTCTGGCTCAACGAGAAGTCGCACCAAGGTATATGCTGATCACATTAAGAATAATGGGCCTTTTTGAGTGGATATTAACTTGGTTATTTGGGATTCCGGTTTCTTAGAAATGAAAATGCTAATACTAAACAAATTGTTTCTTTTGTTTTGTTCTGGGATTACTTTGTTAAGGTTCAAATGCAAGGAGTTGCTGTGGGTCGTGCTGTGGACTTAACCATGTTAACAGGGTACGACGAGCTTATAGTCGAACTGGAAAATATGTTTGAAATCAAGGGAGAGTTGAGCCCTAGAAACAAATGGGAGATTGTATTCACTGATGATGAAGGCGATATGATGCTGATGGGTGATGATCCCTGGCTGTAAGTGTGCCATTTACAATTGCTATTGAATTTTTAAGTTCAGTACATGTTTGTGTTTGGTCTGGTGTTTAACATTCTGAGCTTCTCTTGCAGGGAATTCTGTAAAATGGTCCGACGAATTTTCATATGCTCTAGCCAGGATGTTAAGAAGATGAGAGCAGGAAGCAAGCTTCCTCTAACTTCTTCAGAAAATGATGGAACTGCTTTCAACTGGGAAAATGGGGAACTTGAGTAGAGAGAAACCTTTCTTTTTTTTGCTTTTAACACCCCTCACCATGTTCTTTTCTTCTTTCTTTTTATCTCTTTCCTGTTCTTTCTCCCCTCTCGTATCGTGTCATTTTAGTTGTGGACGGGGGGGGGGGGGGGGGGGGGGGGGGCGTGGAAGGTGGCCGTGATCAGAGAAGGGCGTTGTTCAAGTACATTATTCGGATAATTGGATTGGGTTTTGTTTCGATTCATCAACAAGAAAGCAGAAACATTTCATTGCAGAAGGGGGTGGATCCCGCGTGGAAATAACGATGACAGAAGTTGTTAGCTAGTTCACTGCCCAGTTTTGACAGCACTCCAGGATTCAAACCTGCATTGAAGCTTGGAGTTAACTGGTACTGTACTTAAAAACTAGGATCCATTGATGGAAAGGGGTAGGGTTAGAAATGTGTATAGTGAAAAATTGTTGCTGTTTGGATGTGGGATTTGGTGTTTATGTAAATATATGGTATCCATGTGTGTCTTCAAATTTCTTGTATTATCCAGTGATCCAGAGCTTGAATACTCTCTTTTGCAAGTTTCCAATGCAGCAAAGTTGATGAAAGCTTGAATACTCTCTTTTAGTGTTTAGATTTTTTGTTGTCGAAAACTTTCGGTTAGGATTCTTTTGACAGCGATTCTCATTTTCGGGCACTACTATTGTTGGTGATTCTGTCGCCACACTTAATAAAACGATTTGTCTTTTTTTTTATCACCTAAGGGTTGGTTTCACCACTAAATTTAATCGGTTAAAACGACTTCACAGTACTATTTTATGCCGAAATAATATGGAGGTTTATTTTGACAACGATTCTTATTTTTGAGCACTATTGTTGTTGGTGAATCTATCATTATATGTATAAAAAAAAAAAAAAAATTCTTTTTATTACATAAGAGTTGATTTCTCACTTAAATTTTACCGATTGAACGGACTTAACTGACCATTCTACACCGAAGCAATATGGGAGATATAGATGCTTAATGAGAAAGTGTTGGCAAAGAAAGACACAACCAAAAAAGACATAATGGGAAGATTCTAAAGACAGGTGGGAATATCCCTTTTGGTTTTGTTTGGGGCACAAACTAACTTTCCAAGGTTTCCTCCATAGGACTTAGGGAGAGGAAGAAAGACAGAGCAGACAATTATGGTTTTAGTTGACATTTCTTGTTATTTTTTCTCTGGTTTTTGAAAAGAGGAGATGGTGACATTTTGCGGAAAAAAAAAAAAAAAAAGGTTTTTATTAAATATGTCATTTTAGACACTATTTTTAAATGGTTTAAAAGACAGAATAATTTTTGTTCCCTTGATAAAGAAAAGAAAAGAAAAGAAAAGAAAACACAAGAAAGTGCTTGGAAAATACAAAGCAAAGACGGACAAAAAAGTAGGCATCAAACACATATATTTCAAAGTTGGTTGGCTACAATTCAATTACTATGGTCTTGTGGGATGTGGCATTGGGTTTTACTATCGTCCCCTTTTAATAAAATTGAGAGTACAAAATGGTAATTTAGATGGTATTTAAGAGCCCAGAAACCTATCTTTTCAATGTTCTTTTTTTTATCTGCTAATTTTACTGTATAAACATGATTTTCCTTCCGATGTGCACTGCAGTAATAATTGTTTATGCATCATGACCTTCATTACAACGATATTGTTTATAAATCAAATTGTTTAGTGAACTTAACCGTCTAAGGTTCCATCCCATGTCTTAATATTTTCAACTCATAACTTATTAATTTTAGGTGAGATGTATCAATTATTAGGTTATAACTTTTTTTTGTTATGTTTCTAACAAAATAATAATATTTTCTCAAGTTGTTTATTGAAAAAACTTGTTATGAAATATTTTAAATGTTTAATATAAAGTTTAATTTTGCAATTCTAAGGAAATAGGTTTTTTGAGTGAAGAATTTTAATAATATTTTCTTTCAAATTAGAAAGTGATTAATTAGAATCTTAATTTTTGCAATTTTAGTGATTTTTGGAATTTGTTGGCTTGGCTTGGCTGCCACCTTGCCGTCTTCCAATTGTTGTTGTCTAGGGTTTAAAATTTGCTGGCCCTTTAATTAATTATTTTTTTCCCATTTAATTAGTAGTTTGGATTCCTGTCTGTCTCCCTTGTTTTTTTTGGGGTATAATCGTCATAGAAAAACTTTCACCCGTGTGCAGATTCTTTTTTAAAAAATACCTACCACCCAGAATTGGTCATAAATTGGGATATTTATTTATTTATTTTTAAAATAATAATATTTGTTAAGTTGTGATTTTTTAAAAATTTAAACAGACCAATATTTGTAGTCTCCCTAGATACTAGGTGAGAGAAGAGAACGAAAAGGAATGTTCTCCAGCTCAGCTGGTGATTTTTCTATGGTTTTGGAGGGAAATTATGAATAAAATAAAAATATTTATCTTCGTACCTATTCTAACATGGGAAGAAATATAAAATTAAATCGAGAAAAAATCGTAGATTTGAAATGGGATATTAAATTCTAAAGAGTATCACTAATATTCATAGTGATATTTGCAAATTTTAATACAATACCTCTTAAAAATTATTTTTTATCTCATAAAAATAATTTTATTTTTATATTTTGAATATCAATATTATATTATTTTTATTTTAATATTTAAATTTATATTAATATATATTTTTTATTAAAATAAAAAAATTTCAAAAAAATTGTATTTTATCCAAAACTCATAATAAATTAGCATAACACAAAGTACCACATCAATCGTGTGTATATATATATATATATATATATATATATATATTTAGGTAAAGGAACCTAAGATGGGCCTATTGGGCTCATGAAAGGTTGTGGGACTGTATAGCTTCAATGGACTCGGACGTCAAATGGGGCTCATTAATGTTTCACTTCTCCCCATTCCAACTTCTTCAACAAATGGAAACTAACATGTACGCTATTGATATAAAGACCAGTGCGGAAGGAGCGTTGTTAGCCGTGGCGAAACTAGGAATTTTAGGACGGTACAAATTTTAAGCAGAAAAAAAAAAGAAAAAAATAATGAATGTTGTTGGATAGAGAAAAATGATGTTTCAGTGAAGAAGACGAAGGATTTGTGGTGGGAAGAAAAAAACAAAAGGTGTCACAGATTCTTTGTTCAAGTCCATCATTATTGAAACGGTGTCATTTCAATCAAAGAGGGTAGAAAAAAGTAATAAACCTGGGGTCCTTACGAGTGAGCAGCTATAGAGTACTTCTAAAGGAGGAATGACATTTTAAGAAAATCTTATTCGGTGATATGATCTATAGTGATTCCGTTAATAATTGTTAGAGCTGTTGGGTTGAAAATCCAATTCCACATCAATGATTGTTAGAATTGTTTGGGTGCAAACCCAATCCCAAATCAGTAGAAGGAGAGTTCCAATATCAATATATAAGTGTGGTGAGTTACTTTCTCTATCGTCAATTGATTTTAGAATAGAATTCCATAAATATAAATATTGGATTTGAGATTTGATGTGGACTATGAGTGAATTTTAACATATGTTTAACTATAATGGTAAGCTTTTTTTTTTTTTTTTTTTTAACAAATTTACGAAATAAAATGTCAATCAAATCCTTAAAATTCTTCAAGTATAAACTCAAAAAAAGTAATTAAGTTATCTTGGGAGTGAATTTTCTTTAAATCTTCTAACAAATTATAATGAGGACAAATAACTCTTATGTCTAATATGATTATAATCTTCATCGATATAATTTTTGTGTTCTAATCTTTACATCAAACTTTTTCTTTCAAATAACATAGGAATCTTTATTCGTATTATATTATTTAAGTCATCTTCAACCACTAACGGGCACAAATTGCCCACGCACATATCTTCATTCTGATACAAACTTAGCTATCGGTTGTCTTATATGACAACATGAATGGGATAAAATAACTTAAGTATTATGGTTTGTCGGAAACTGAAAGGAGCTTTACTTTAAAACAAACGTATACCTCTCGAGCTTCTCAAATGATTATTATTTTTTTTTTCACCTTAAAATCTCGAACTCAAAATCTCTCAATTATAACCTCTCATTTTTTAACCGCAAAACAGAATAGGTATGGTCAAAAAACATACATGTGCATGGTGCATATATATGATTGATTAATAGTGCAAGCTGCAGATATTTGTCTCTGAAATTTTGTCCTTTTTGAAACCCTCCATAAATCTTGGTCCTCTATATTTCTATGATCCATACAAGTTTACACTGGCTATATAGGAGGTTACTAGTTACCTGTCTTAATGTTTTGAGCAATAGTACATAGATTTTGATAAAATTATTCTTTTACTTAAAAAGAGAAAAAGAAAAAGTATTATAGGAATATATTTTAGTCTAAATTGGGACAGTAAAGAATAAGAAATGAGACGTTAACTAGTAAAATTTGAGCTATAAATATTTGACTCTTGAAATTATACAAAAATTGATTTAACTATTTTAACTCTATCGAGATTAAATTTTTTTATTTATTTATCAAATTATTTTTACTCGATCATATCTTGGTTTGGTTGAAACGGACCAAATTAAACCGATTGAATATGATTTTGTCAACTTAGTTTACGTATTTATTTTGATGGATGTGACCACCCGTACCCTTGGTTACTAGTAGTTAATTCATTGAAGCTTTTGCATAATATTGCGACCGCAAGCCCCTTGAACCGCCACTGTCTATAAATACTAAATCATCCATGGCCTCATCTGGGCAGCCAACAAAAACACCATGGAGAATATAGCCGCCGGAAAACCCCAGCTCCACTCTCTAAGGAAGCTCCGCCGCACATATTTCAACCGTGCATTTGCAGCTGTTTACTCATTGGCCCTCTTAGCCCTAATCTACCACCATGTCCTCTCACTTCTCCATTCCAAAACCTTTTCATCCATCTCCATCTCCATTTCCTTGCTTCTCGCAGACCTAGTTCTTGCCTTCATGTGGTCCACTACGCAGTCGTTTCACATGAACCCGGTAGTTCGAGAAGTTCACTTAGAAAACCTTGAAAAAGTTGTTCCCAGCAGGGAGGATTTTCCGGGCCTGGATATCTTCATATGCACGGCTGATCCCTACAAGGAGCCGCCGCTGAATGTGGTGAACACGGCCTTGTCGGTCATGGCATATGATTATCCGACGGAGAAGATATCGGTGTATGTGTCGGACGACGGCGGGTCGGAGCTGACATTGTTTGCTTTCATGGAGGCTGCTAAGTTCGGAAGATTTTGGCTGCCTTTTTGTAAGCAAAATAATACTATGGATAGGTGCCCCGATGCATTTTTCAAATCGAATTATTCTTCAAGCTCTGAAACTCACAATATTAAGGTACGATATTAATTATTTATTTTCTGTCAATTAGTATATGATTCTTTCTATTACCATCCCGATTCCAAAATTTATGCAATTTTTAATGATCTAATTAGAAAAAATATTCTTTTAGAAATATAGTTGTAATAATAGAAAAATAAAAATAGTATTTTTTAAAAAAATTAACATAAAAAAATGGGAGGGAATAGCTATTTTTCATAGTTTATTGCTTATGTGATATTAATCCATTGGTTTTTAAATTAATGGACTTATATTTAGTGATAACAAATTTAATATATATTTTTTATTATGTATAATAGAATTTATTTATTTATTTTGAAGAAGGAGATAGATGTACCTTCAAAAAAAAGGAGATAGATGTAATTATTTGTTGTAGTTGGGTGGTGGTGTCAGGTTTTGTTATGGGTTATTTTTAGAATATTTAGACCTTTGATAATATTAAAAATTGAAGGTTATTTTTGACGAAATAAAATTGTAGAATGACGTTTGTATTTGGATGAGCATAGTTTAGTCCATACATTTATTGTTTGGTCAAAATCATGGGATGAAGTATTGTCCAAATGATGGCATCAATAATGGAAGATTCTTAGTGGGCACTTGGCGCGCACCCACAAATAGACCAACGCGACAAAATAAAAAAAAAAAAAAATTTTATTAGTTATGACTCAATTTCTTGTTTTTATCGTCTAATTTAAATAAAAATATATCATATAATATTTTTTTCTTTTGTCTTTTAAATAAAAAATAATTTTATTAAAATTTATAAATTATCATAAAAAAATTAATACAGTAACTAATAATACCAAAAACAAATTCATAACATCTCCATATTTATTTTCACTATTTTAAACAAAACTCCAATCTTAGAATAAGACTATCGCGTGATATTTTGGTTATTTTAGGGTGGAAGATTGAGATCCTAACGTTCTGATTGTGAGTCACTCCATCTTTAATCAAATTGGTACCGGTTTTATTAATCGTTATTTTACAAAAGATAAAAAAGACAAAAGATTTATAATTCAGACACTCCCCACTTAAAATTAATATATATTAAATTCGAATCATTTAATTTTTGATTTTTTTTATATTATAAAAAAAACAAAATACATATGTTATACATTGGAGAATTTGTCCGTGTGTTAATGGCTTTCTGGAAAATAGTGGACGGCTAAACATCATATTTTACAAGAGATAAAAAAGAATGAATTTAAAATCTCAATTTCAAATGTTAAAATAGCGGAAATATTCTTGCAAACCAAATAATGAAATTTATTAGTACTTTTTTTTTTTAAACAGTCATTAAGTTCCAGTGGAATTGTTTATTAGTACGTAATTGTTTATTTTATCGTATTAAATAAGATTTTTTTTTTTTTGGGAGATAAATACGAATGATTGATTATGAAGACAATTGATTGCATTTGACTAAGGTAGGAGAGTGTTGAAGAAAAATGAATGAATAAATTCAAATTTGTTGTTTCTATTTCCTCGATTGTTTGTTAATAGAAGTAGGTTATTGAAGAGTTGAACCGCAATCTCATATGTATGTCCAGACAATAAATCACACATCAATATTCTTCATCAGTTTTCCAGCTTATGTACAACCTCATTAACCAACTCAATTCCTAGGCCATTACTTAAACATTTTCATCTTTCTATTTATCCAAATATCCTTATTATTTTTACTTTAAAGATAATAAAAACATTTTGATAAAAAATAAGAAATAAAATAATAGTTTAAAAGACGATAAATAAATGAAAAATTAACATATTTAAAATCCAGAATTCCATAACCTAAATTCCATTCGAAAAAAAAGAAAGAAAAAAAGACAAGGTGCTGAGCTGCTTGAGAAAGCAACGTTTGATCTTTGACATGCAAGTTGGCACTATATTCTTAGAGTCTTGACAGTGGTCGGATATTTATTGCATTACATTACATAATTTTATTCTTAAAATATCGGAATCCTTAATCATATATATAAAATGGGTTGGTTTGTTTTATAATTGTCCAGGAAATGTACGAAAGAATGAGGACGAAAATAGAAAGTGTGATGGAGATTGGAAAGGTGAGTGATGAAGAGAATGAAGCTTTTGATAAATGGAAACAAGGAATATTCACTCGTCAACAACATCCCTCAGTTATCCAGGTTATCAAATTTTTATTTTTATTATTTCCGTCCTAAAATAATTACTATATTATTTTATTTTATTTTAATTTAATTTAATAAATAAATAAACATATTATTATAGAAACTCAAATTCCAAAACTTTCAGATATTATTGGAAACTAGGGAAGACAAAGACATAGCAGGAAACCCCATGCCCAACCTGATCTATGTCTCGAGGGAGAAAAGCAAAGGGTCGCCCCATCATTTTAAGGCTGGTGCCCTAAATACCTTGGTCAGTCTCCATCTACTCCATTCCTAGTTATTTCTTTCTTTCAATAGGTGCATTATCTGTCTATTTCATATTGGTTCGCCTCATTTTTTATTAATTTTATATCAGTTATCGACATTTTATACTCTTCTCATTAATATTACTAACTCTTGTATTAAAATAGTTAATTGTTCGTATTATTAATATCATTTTTCTGACACTTGAAAATAATCAACATGTATGCAAGTATGCATATGTTCAAAAAATAAAATACTTTATCCGTATTGTTATCTTTAAAAAGAAATAGTGTTCACGTTATTACATTTCGCTTATTTGTTAAATTAAAATAATAGTTTAATATACATAAATTCTTTTTAAGATAGATGAAGTATTGAATAGTATTTTTTTGCGATAAAAATAATAGGATACAAATGAATTTCTAATTTTGTTCTTCTTTGTAAAGCTCCGGGTGTCGGGAGTGATGAGCAACGCACCAATAGTACTCACTCTGGACTGCGACATGTTCTCAAATGATCCCAAAACGGCCCATCGAGTTCTCTGCTTTCTAATGGATCCTCCCGACCACCCCAACCTGGGTTATATACAGTTTCCTCAGATTTATCATGGCTTAAACAAGCCTGATATCTATGGCTCCGAGTTTAAGCCATTGTTTCAGTTGAATCCAGTGGGCATGGATGGAATTCGTGGCCCCAATTACGTTGGCACTGGATGCTTCTTCAATCGACGGGTTTTCTTTGGTGGGCCTGAGTCCTTTGTTGAGCCTGAGATTCCAGAGCTCAAACCAAGTTATGTCGTCAAGCAGCGTATTAATTCTCAACATGTACTGAGCCTGGCCGACCAAGTTTCTTCATGCAATTATGAAGATCGGACTCATTGGGGTTCAAAGGTTAGACTCATGACTTTCTGTCCAAAAATTCTCATTAAGTATGTTTAATTGTGTAGTTGTGATCTGAAATTTAATTGGGATTCATTGTTTTTTTGGATCGATGAGTGAACGTACTCTAAAAGAAAAAACTAGTTTAAGTAAATATCTAAGGTATTTTTTACCCGATAAGTCATGGCTGCATGCGTTTTTCGAATATGCATGGTCCATATTTAGAATCTCCAAGAGGTTCGAATAGGCTAGAATTGAATAGGTTGAAAAAATGATATTACAACCTTTGTCCTTGCATGCACAAGCATAATAGGTTAATTGAGATACATAATTTTTTTTATATCGGTTGGTGAAAGTACTCTAAAAAAAATTAATTTAGGTAAATATTTAATGAGTTTCTCAATCGGATAAGTAAGGTCTGTATGTGTTTTTCGGATCTGCGTGGTCATAATTAGAATCTCCAAAAAATTCAAATAAATTGGACTTGAATAAGTTAAAAAATGACACACGATCTTTATTCTTGCATGCAGGAGCACAATATGATATCACAAGTTAGGGTTTTAATTTTATGCACAATATGCCCGCATCCCACAAAATGAAATCACAAAATTGTTTTGCATGAATCTATGTCATTTGAACTCAATATTAACTGTCAATTATGGGTGTAGATTGGATTCAAATATGGATCTTTGGTGGAGGACTACTACACGGGTTATCGACTTCTATGCGAGGGATGGCACTCCATGTTTTACCATCCAAAGAGGCCAGCATTTCTTGGTGACATACCAATCTCCCTCCATGACGTAATAAGCCAGAATAAGAGATGGTGTGTGGGACTTCTTGAGGTCGCTTTCTCCAAGTATAGTACCCTAACATTTGGTGTTCGAGCCATGGGATTCTTAGCAGCTCACGGTTTCAGCCATTATGCTTTCTGGCCACTCTTGTCGATTCCAATTAACATATATATCTTCATTCCTTCACTTGCTCTCCTCAACAATCTCTCCATCTTCCCAAAGGTATGGGATAAAACTATTTTTCTGAAAAGAATTATTAAAACTTACGTAATTAGTAACGTTTTCTAGATGGTTTTATAGGTATCTGATCCGTGGTTCTGGTTGTACACCTTTTTGTTTCTCGGGGCATACGGGCAAGAGTGTCTAGACTTCAATTTGGCAGGGAGTACGATCGAGAGGTGGTGGAATGAACAAAGAATGTGGATGATTAGAGGGCTTACATCTTACACCTTTGGAAGCATTGAATTCATAAGAAAGATTCTTGGAATTGGGACGCAAGGTTTTAACGTGACGAGTAAAGTAGCGGATGATGAACAAGGGAAGCGGTACGATCAAGGGATATTCGAGTTTGGAGTGGCATCACCAATGTTTGTGACATTATCAATGGCTGCAATCCTCAATTTGTTTGCTTTTCTCTATGGTTTTCTTGGAGCTGGTGGAAGATCGGACATGGATTCCTTGTTTGTTCAGATGTTTCTTGCTGGTTTTGGAGTCTTGAATTCATTACCAGTTTATGAAGCTATGGTATTGAGAAGTGATGAAGGAAGAATGCCACCCAAAATCACCTTTCTTTCTGCTTTTCTTGCTTTTGCCCTTTATATTATGGTAAGTTTGTTGGTGTAAATATGTTGATTGAGTTTTTGGGACCCTTTAATTTTTAAAGTTTTCTTTTTCATAAATATACGGAGGTAGAGTGCTTGATGCACTTCTGTTTATTAAATTTTTTGATCCAATAAAAATATTTATGTAATATTGAACTGTATTATTAATTAAAAAATTAATTTGAATAATTAAAATAGACAAAAATATAATTTTAAAAACTTAAAAATAGTATTAATATTTTGACTAGACCTAATTCATGCTTGGGAATAAGTGAGCAGCCTTTGTTGATTGAGTCCAACTTGCAGTTGGGATGCAAACAAATTAGTACTACACCTTTCCCAAAGTTAGCAATACCCTTTTGGTGACACATGAAAATTAAATTATTTTGACTCAAATTATGGGCAATCAAAAATTTCAAAATTCTGTTTTGGTATTATGTTAAATTTAACATAAATATAAATTTTTAACACAAAATTAAGTAACTGATAAGTGAAAGACTTTGGATGACGAGAGTTATAACCGTTTACTTAAAAATCAACAGTAGTTAAGTTGGAGTCATCAAAATTCAACCTTTTCTTTTAGTCATCTAAGTTTGAATTTTTCACAAAAAGACTGTTGAAGAAAATATCTAGAGACGTATAAATAAATAATGATCACATATCTGGTGGCCACACACAGACAAACCAGCCAGTATTCCAGAGACAAATGGCGATAACCGCCGCCGGAAAACACAGACTTCACTCTCTGAGGAAGCTCCGCCGCACATATTTCAACCGTGCGTTTGCAGCTGTTTACTCGTTGGCCCTCTTAGCTTTACTCTACTACCATGCAGTTTCACTGGTCCAATCTTCCAAAAGAAGCTTTTCTTCCATCTTAATCTCCATTTCCTTGCTTCTTGCCGATCTAGTTCTTGTTTTCATGTGGGCCACTTCCCAGTCGTTTCGCCTGAACATGATAGTTCGTGAAGTTCACTTAGAAAACCTTGAAAAGATTGTTAATAGGGAGGATGTTTTTCCGGGCCTGGATATCTTCATATGCACGGCTGATCCCTACAAGGAGCCGCCGCTAAACGTGGTGAACACGGCCTTGTCGGTCATGGCGTATGATTATCCGACGGAGAAGATATCGGTGTATGTGTCGGACGACGGTGGGTCGGAGCTAACTCTGTTTGCATTCATGGAGGCTGCTAAGTTCGGAAGATTTTGGCTGCCTTTCTGTAAGCAAAATAACATCATGGATAGATGCCCGCATGCTTATTTCAGATCGAATTCTTCTTCAAGCTCTGAGACTCAAAATATTAAGGTACAAAATTGCATATTTTCATTTTCTTTTTATTCAAAAAAGTTATAGTTCTTTGTAATAATTAATTTTAATAAAGGTATAATTATTATTATTATGAGACGAATATTTCATATATTGTAAATAAAAAAAATTAAAAATTAAAAGGGTTCATTTATACATAAAAGTTAAAATGGGAGGCAGCCATTATCACTGAGCTTCGTCTTTATTTTCAACTTAGTCAAGCCAATTGTGGTCCATGCATTTTGTCGCCAATAAATTGATGGAATCTTTGACGAGAGAAGAATTCATTTCGTTTTTTGATTCTTATTGATTATTATATTTTCATTTTTTATTTTTATTGGTTTGCGACACAATTTTTTATTCAATATACAAAGCATAGCATATAACCTTCATTAAAAACAAGTATTAAACGCATCGAATCTATCTTTTTGGAAAATCCGGAGTGATATGGGCCATAACCAACCTAGACGGCCCTTTGATCCTTTTAAGTGATGACATACATGTGCAGTTGTTTGTAGTATATGTCTTTCTAAATATCGATGACCTTTTATTTATTTTATTAATTATTTGAGTAGAAATTGAATCTATTTTTCTTTTAAAATTCAAACTGATGTGGCCGTGACCAACTTAGACGGCCCTTTGATATCATACATGTGCAGGTTTTTTTGGTTGTATATGTCCCTCTATATATCCACTTTCTATTTATTTCATTGATTATTTAAATAGAAATCAAAATTTAATTTAAGTATCGGAACAACTTTTATTTGAGGGTTAATTAACCTGAATTGCGTATTGAATTTCAGGAAATGTATGATGAGATGAGGAGAAAAATAGAAAGTGTGATGGAGAAAGGAAAGGTGACAGATGAACTCATTACGAGTGATGAAGAGAACGAAGCTTTTTGCAAATGGAAGCAAGGCTCATTCTCTCGTCAACAACATCCCACTGTTATTCAGGTTATTTATACCTTTACCAAGTCACTAATTTTCATGCATTTTATTCTTTGGGCTAACTTATATATTTACCCTCTTTATATTTTGATCAAATTATCAATTTTCTCTCATGAATTTACAAGACCTAAACTCATAATAATCAGTCTTTTAATTGACAAAAAAAAAAAAAAAATTTTATTGAGTCAAAAAATTATTGAAAAAGTTCACACTTATGATCACCCAAACTCAATTTTATAAAAAATTACCAGATTTTTTTATATCTTAATATTTTTGATATTTTATTTTAGGTTTCATTGGAGAGTTGCAAGGACCAAGACATGGCGGGAAAGCCCATGCCCAATCTGGTTTATGTTTCAAGAGAGAAAAGCAAGAACTCACCCCATAATTTCAAGGCGGGCGCCCTAAATACCTTGGTAATTAACTTCTCTCTTAATTAAGATTAATCAATAATTAAAAAGGTTTCCAATTTTTTTCAATAATTAGAAAAAATTAATTATGAATTTGTGCAAATATTTGTGAAGCTTCGAGTATCGGCAGTAATGAGCAATGCACCTATAATACTCACTCTGGACTGCGACATGTTTTCCAATGATCCAAAAACGGCCCAAATAGCCTTCTGTTTCTTAATGGATCCTTCCGATGAGCCCAGCCCACGATACCTGCAGTTCCCTCAGATCTATCATGGTCTAAATAAGGGCGATATATACGCATCCGAGTTTAAGCAAGCCTTTCAAATTAATCCAATGGGCTTGGACGGTCTTCGAGGGCCCAATTACGTTGGCACTGGCTGCTTCTTCCATCGACGGATTTTCTTTGGTGGACCTTCATCCTTTGTCGAACCAGAGATTCCAGAGCTGAGGCCTGATAATGTTGTCCAGCAGCCCATTAAGTCTCAGCCCGTAATCAGCCTGGCTCATCTAGTAGCTGCATGCAATTATGAAGATCGAACTTCTTGGGGTTCAAAGGTTAATCACTAATCCTCATCACTTACAGCATATTAACTTCTATAAGCAATGGCTAAGTCGAGAAAGTGAATTGAGACAAAGTACATAATACAGCCCATCATGTTCTTTTGTTAATATTTATGTCACTTTTCGAATTTAATAGTTCCGTTTTTGTTGTTTTTCATGAATACATAATGTAAGCACCGGAAAAGAAAAGATCAAAACAGCCCATCATGTTCTTTTGTTAATATTTATATTTCGTTTTGAATTTAACCTTCCGTTTTTACAGGTTGGATTCAAATATGGGACTGTTGTGGAGGACTTCTATTCTGGATATCGATTTCAATGTGAAGGATGGCGTTCCATGTTTTACCACCCAAAGAGGCCTGCGTTTCTTGGCGACATACCAATCTCTCTCATTGATGTTTTGAGCCAAAATAAGCGATGGTTTGTGGGATTTCTTGAGGTAACTTTCTCAAAGTATAGTCCAATAACATATGGTGGCCGAGCCATGGGGATTGCAGCTTACTCTTATGGCCATTATGCTCTCTGGTCCATATGGTCCATTCCTGTCACTATATATGCCTTCATTCCTCCACTCACTCTGATCAACAATATCTGCATTTTCCCCAAGGTAAATGTGCATATTTAATCCTTAATGTATGTTGGGTGGGCGGGGAATTTTGCAATGGAATGAAACAATCGGTATTTGATTAATGTAGCATTCATTAAAGTAAGTAATATGATTGTCTTTAACTTGTTTGGTAGTCTCATTAGAAGAATGCAATTACTTTAATTTGTTTGATTTTTATCTTAAAAAATAATTATATAGTATGAAATTATCTAACAAATAATCAAATTACTTTACATGGGTTAACAGATATCTCTGTTGTTTTTGTCACAATCAGAATCATTTGAGCAACGATTCGTCCAATTTTATTCCAGCGCGTCAAACATACCCTTAGAAAGACGACTGTTTTGGTAATTAATAATTTGTTTATTGATGGTAATTTTACGTGCAGGTATGTGATCCATGGTTTTGGTTGTATGCATTTTTGTTTCTTGGATCATACGGGCAACATTATGTGGAGTTCATCTTAGGGGGCAGTACAATGGAGAGGTGGTGGAATGATCAGAGGTTTTGGCTAATTAGAGGGCTGACTGCTCATGTATTTGCCACCATTGAATATACGATGAAAGTTGTTGGGATTTCAGCACAGGGATTCACTTTAACAAGTAAAGTAGTTGATGAGGAACAAGGGAAGAGGTACGATGAAGGGATGTTTGAGTTTGGAGTGGAATCACCAATGTTTGTGCCACTCTCCATGGCTGCAATCCTCAATCTGGTTGCTTTCATCTATGGTGGTTTGAAGGTGTTGGCCATTAATGGAGGAAGAAGCTTGGAGGATGGCTTGGTTGTTCAAATGTTTATTTCTGGTTTTGGAGTATTGAATTCTTTACCAGTTTATGAAGCCATGGTGTTGAGACGTGATAAAGGAAGAATGCCCACTAAAATCACCATATTTTCTGCTGCTTTTCTCGCTTGTGTTGTTTGTATCACAAGTTTCTTGATACTCTAGCTAAGGTTCATTGGGCTTCATACGTATTTTTGCATATTTGTTATAGTATTATTTTTAATTTATAAACACACATGTATAGGGTGGGGAACATGTTTGTGGGATTTTCTAGTCAAGATGAGATCCACAGTTTACTCGGCCTCCTTTATTGCTTTGAATTCTACCCCTTTGAGCTTCAAGGGCTTGGTCACACTAGATGATGCTTCTACACCGTGTCTCAGTTATAGCTAGTTTGATAGGGCCTCTTAAATGGAGTTTTGCTTGCTGTATACTTAGGTGTAAGACTCGTAAATAGAGGGCTACAAATGTGTTAGAATATTTACCATTTTTTTTTTATCTTATGATTGACTTGCCCGCTTCACTCATGGGACTTGTGGGATTGTTTTTGATTTTTTTTTTTTTTTAAATTCTAGTTATAATTATGGGAATAAGAGAATAATATTTTCTTAATAAATTTTATTAATTATCATCTCATTATAGCCATTAGTTTTTCAGTCGATGAAGTTCAAATTTTTGGTCTTCCAACAATAAAAAGGACCACTCATTGGATCCGGTAGCGGCCTCACAAAAAACCAATTATGGAAACTACTAGCACCACCGCCGGAAAACCCAAACTCCACTCTCTGAGGAAGCTCCGCCGCACATATTTCAACCGTGCATTTGCAGCTGTTTACTCGTTGGCCCTCTTAGCTTTACTCTACTACCATGCCCTTTCACTGGTCCAATCTTCCAAAATAAGCTTTTCTTCTATCTCAATCTCCATTTCCTTGCTTCTTGCTGATCTAGTTCTTGTTTTCATGTGGGCCACTTCCCAGTCGTTTCGCCTGAATATGATAGTTCGTGATGTTCACTTAGAAAACCTTGAAAAAGTTGTTTCCAGGGAGGATGTTTTTCCGGGCCTGGATATCTTCATATGCACGGCTGATCCCTACAAGGAACCGCCGCTAAACGTGGTGAACACGGCCTTGTCCGTCATGGCTTATGATTATCCGACGGAGAAGATATCGGTGTATGTGTCGGACGACGGTGGCTCCCAGCTGACTCTGTTTGCCTTCATGCAGGCCGCTAAGTTCGGAAGGCTTTGGCTACCTTTTTGCAGGCAAAATAACATCCTGGATAGGTCCCCTGATTCATATTTCAAATCGAATTATTCTGCAAGTTCTGAAACTCAAAACATTAAGGTACGAATTAAAACTGTCCAGCTCATAATTAATCTTCAGTTCCATGTGGTATGATTATAATAATTGCTAAGCAAGATGAATAAAAGAGTTCAACAACTGAGAGGAAGTAGTTAAGTTTTCATCTTCCTCTATGATAATTTCATTTGATGGGACACTAATGGTGGAAATTAACATTCTTAACTTCATCTTCATCGTTGAAAAAGACAGTTCCTAACTATCATAGAATCCTAGGCAGATCATATTGCAAGCCAATCCAGCTTTTGTTATAGCCTTAATGATCTTCGATCTCCACAGGAAATGTATGAAAACATGAGGACCAAAATAGAAAGCGTGATGGAAAAAGGAAAGGTGACAAATGAACACACCAGTAATGAGGAAGAAGATGAAGTTTTTAGTAAATGGAAACGAGGAATATTCACTCCTCAACGCCATCCTCCTGTTATTCAGGTTTTACTAGAGAGTTGCAAAGACAAAGATATAACTGGAAATTTTATGCCCAATCTTGTTTATGTTTCTCGACAGAAAATCCCGGATTCACCCCATCATTTTAAAGCTGGCGCCCAAAATACCTTGGTAACTCTTCCTCCAATCCAATCCAATCCCCATTTTTGTTAAAATATTAGACTATATATACTCTCTGATGCTTGATTCTTGCTCCATTAAAGCTTCGAGTTTCTGCTGTAATGAGTAATGCAGAGATAGTGCTCAGTTTGGACTGTGACATGTACTCCAATGATCCAAGAACAGCCCAGATGGCGCTCTGCTTTCTTATGAATCCTTCAGAAAACATAGGCTACATTCAGTTTCCTCAGGCCTTTCATGGATTAAGCAAGGCTGACATATATGGATGTGCGTTTACACAAGTTCTTCAAGTGTATATATTGGGGATGGATGGCCTTCGAGGGCCGCATTACATGGGGACTGGCTGCTTCTTCAATCGACGGGTTTTCTTTGGCGGGCCTGAGTCCTTTGTTCAACCAGAGATTCAAGAACTCAGTCCATATCATGTCCTGAATCCGCCTATTCAGTCTGAACATGTAATGAAATTGGCCCATCAGGTAGCTTCATGCAGTTATGAAGATCAGACTTATTGGGGTTCTAAGGTTAAGCTCGAATCCTCATTGTTTACTCCTTCAATCCACTTTATCCTGTGTTCAAAATCTTCTCAGTTTTGCATGCATAAATGGCAAGTTTGGACTACAAAATTAAACCACTGAATCTGATTAATGGATTATGCAAAATGTATGCAGATTGGATTCAAATATGGCAGTCTGGTGGAGGACTTTTACACTGGTTATAGGCTTCAATGTGAGGGATGGCGTTCGGTATTTTGCAATCCAAGGAGGGCTGCATTTCTTGGTGAAGTACCAATCTCCCTCTATGATGTTCTAAACCAAACTAAGAGATGGTTTGTGGGATTTCTGGAGGTAGCTTTCTCCAAGCACAGTCCAATGACATACGGCGTTCGAGCCATGGGGATTTTAGCTGCTTACGCTTTTGGCCATTATTCACTCTCGCCCGTAACATCGATTCCTGTTACTATATATGCCTTCATTCCTCAAATTACTCTGCTCAACAATGTCTGCATTTTCCCAAAGGTATATCTAGTTTTGAAGAATGTTCATGCGGTTGGTTTCAGTATTGATCTTTTCCTTCTGAACATTTTTACAGGTGTCTGATCCGTGGTTCTTCTTGTACGCCTTTTTGTTTCTCGGGGCGTATGGACAGCATTGTTTAGACTTCATTTTAGCTAGGAGTACAGTTGAGAGGTGGTGGAGTGATCAGAGATTCTGGTTAATTAGAGGCCTCAGTTCTCAAATATTTGCAACCATTGAATTCATAATGAAGATTCTTGGCATTGCAACGCCGGGATTCAACGTGACGAGTAAAGTAGTGGATGATGAACAAGGCAAGAGGTATGATCGAGGGATGTTCGAATTCGGGGTGGCATCTCCAATGTTTGTGCCATTTTCCATGGCTGCAATCCTCAATTTGCTTGCTTTCCTATATGGTTGTCTGGAGTTCATCATTTTGAGGGAAAGAAACTTAGATTCCTTGTTTGTTCAAATGTTCATTGCTGGTTTTGGGGTCTTGAATTCCTTACCAATTTATGAAGCCATGTTCTTGAGAGGTGATAAAGGAAGAATGCCTACAAAAATCACCATCATTTCTGGTTTTCTTGCTTCTGTTCTTTATATCACAAGTTTCTTCATACTAAAGATCTAGGTGCATAAAAGAAATATTTGTAGCATTTCCTATCAACTCTTTTCTGCTTACTGTACTTAGTAGTTGATAATAAGGTATAATGTAAGTTCCCAGAATCTGAAACATGTTATAATGTAAGTTCCCAGAATCTGGAACATGTGTATAGTTAAATTACATGGATCTCATGTGCCAAAAAAGGGAGGTCTTTTTACTCCCTGGATCATTTGGTTTACAGTGAGTTATTCCCAAGCTGCAAATTTGCTGTTTTTCCACTTTCTGTCCTGGATTTTTTCAAAACAAGCAAACTCACTGTGTTTTGGAGCTGCAAAAAAGTCATCTTTCTTTCTCAAACCGATCATACAAGAATGATGCATGATTAGGCGTCCAAGTATGTTTAACCTTCTCTCAGTCTTGGATTCTGATAACCACTGATTCATCATGTGAGTTATGTCCCCCATTTTCAAAGCAAAAGGAATGAGCAGATGATCCTGAATCTGACGACCCTTGATGTGGATTTGTTACATTTTCAGCTCCACAAACTTCAACTCTTGAGACAACTACAGTCAGTTGCTGAGGCTGCTCGGCGTAGACTATACGTGGATTTTGGTTGGGGGTTTCAGCAGTATCTGGCCTCTGCAAGTTATCTCTTGATGATGCAATTGCTTCAGGGCTAGTATCATTCGCCGTGGTGGAAACGACCACAGAGCATCGACAGAGCGGGCAAGTGGCGTTTGAAAGGAGCCAATGGCTGATACAGTCAATGTGAAACACATGTTTGCATGATGGGATCTGGTGCAGTTCCTCTTTGACTTCAAATTCTCCCAGACAAACACAGCAGCTGTAAAAGGTTTTGCATAAAAGTTGTTATTTTCAGTTCTTACCTGACATTAGACAGAGTAGAAGGCTCCCAAATATTGTTTAATACATTCTTGGGACACATTATGAGCTCCAAATTGACCTAGTAAAGCACAGTTCTTAGCTCTTACAGTGTCTCGATGGATTTCGAATTTTCATCATACAGTATTACTGGAAGCTTTTCCTTGAAAATTTCATCCACATCCACAGCAGGCTACAAAAAGAAAAGCTTGATTACAGTTACTAACCATGTCACTACATAGATAGAAAGGCTCCATGATTGAAAAAGTCATAAGTAACAATAGATCCTTTAAGTAGAGGGCACTCACTGATGAACTGATAGCGGCTGCTCCTCGTCGATTTGAGTTCTGTGGAAGATTTGCTGAAGTTGAAGAGATGGAAGAAACTCTCTTCTTAAGATAGAACAAGTAAAACAAGAGAAACAGGATGATGGAGAAGAGAATTGGTATTGAGAATATAAAAGCCTGGTAAAGTTTAAGCTGAAGTTCTTGGGAGTACAAGTGAGAAGGGCTGGCAGTTTCTGGATCAAACCCCATGAATTTCGCTCGAAATCTTCCCGACTTTCCTGATTATTTGGGAAGTGTTGAAAAGTTCAAATCAGATTTGAAACATAGGTTGGCTAATTTGTCAAGGCTGCTGCTTTCAGTTTTATACTTGAGTGGAGGAAGATATACAGATATATATGTGGGGTGGTTATGGCATTGAGGAGAAAGTGCTCCCATTTCACTATAAAGTAAACACTAACAAAAGGGCTTTTGAAGACAGATCCAGTGATCATCTAAACATGTTCAATTCTGTTAATTTCCTTTTGAGCTGACTCTAAAAAACTGGAAAACAACTGACCCTTATCAGATCCTTGGCTCCATTTCATCTTTTCCACTATTCCAGATTCAAGAAAGAAGATGCATCATTGTGCAGGAAACAAAATGGGATGATTTTGACAGCATGCAAAAGAAGATACTCATTCCTACGTCCAGCTTGGTGAAGTCATCAGCAGTTAGTCATTCTAAGTATCCACTACATTGTTGGATTGATTTTTCTTTGGAATCCAAGCGAACTCTTCACGAAACTACATGTTTTGTTCAGTTGTTTTTATGTACAGTTGTTAATAGAATGAAGCCATCACTCTCTTGATCCACTAAAAGCATTTTTCTTCTTCGGTCAGGAAGGCGAAAATGCAGCAAATAAAATGATTCTGAGCCTAACCTTACGAACACACACTTTACTGCTACTGATGATCATGGATTAATGCTTTTTCTAGTATTATTTAGAGGATGTGTCCCTTTTCACCTCACTTTGGCAAGACTGAACTGATTCTGGACAAATTTGCTGGTATCTGTCTCTGTACTTTTTGTGCCTGCCTGCACAATTAGCGGTCAACAAGTACTGTGCTTTTCAAGAATTGATACTTATTGGCACCACTAAAAACATATCTTCAAGATATTAATCCAAATATGCCTGATTTCTTAGCACAAACACAGTATTATAAAATGAGAAAAGATGGGTTGGAGTAGGCAAGAAATAGGGAGATCGTGATCTCAATATCCATGTTTAAGGTGATTCAAACTTTATGCAATAAGATAAATGAGAAAAGGACATAAAATATGCAAATAAAAAGATGATAGGTATTGACATTTGTTGGCCATTTGGTTCAAATCAGAATCAGTATTCTACATAGCATGATTGGCTAAATATCTTGCTATTCAAGATTATGCAGCCCTATACTTTTTTGCCTTTTTCCAAAGTGACTATCCTCTCTTTTTGTTTAGTTTAGTATTTTTGAAGGATACTTTCACTCCATTTCAGAGTTTTTAAATGAATTTGTAGGATGCTAGCTGGTTCATGTGGGCATTTTCTGGGATGAAAGTAGTGCACCACCCTGATGTATTTGTGGGACATGAACAATCTCCTCTTCTCCTTTTTTCATCAAGTGGTAGAGGGCCCTCTGGACATATCTCAAATAGTAAACACTGAACTTGATTCTCCCTGGATTTTGGCAATTTGCAACTGGCAAAAAGCATCAGCATCAAGAAAAGTGGCTCAGTGCTGAACCAGGCTGAGGTGCAGCCCATCCCACAAGAGGCCAACCAGGTTGCAGGATGGCCTTGTAAGTCCTGAAAATGATTCAATTTGTAGTCGAGCCACCGCTCGGTTTGTTCCTTTTCATCAGCCTCACCAACTTCTAGCAAGAACCAAGGATGATTGGGTCCATTGTACAGTAAATGGAGTTAAATTATACATAAGAAAGAAAGAAAAGAAAAGAAAGAGAGAAAAGTGGCTCAGTGCTCCCTTTTTCTGCGCATATGCAGAATGAGCGGCTAACAGGAGCTGTGTACTGGAGATTCTAAACGCCATAACAAAAAATTCCTGAGGATAATATAGCAATCTTAAGAGCACTGGAGAGTAGGAGAGACTGGCAAGAGCCATGATTGGAATAGCTTTCCATGATTGAATTTTCAGAGGTGAATAATAGTTTTTATGATTAGTGCTCTGTCAGATTCTTCAGCCGGTGTGGAATAGTTCATTGACCATTTAAAGTTGGTTTTCTGTGTTGTCTGCTGTCCTATCAGTTTCTACTTCAAGCTTTCAATCAAACATACAATTCACTAAAATTCTTCATGGTTATGTAGTATTGTTTGGCCTGATTAACATAAATGAACAGAATTCAAGAGGGACAGAATGCAATTTAGGCTCATGTTTTAGTAGGCAGTGGATCCACAAGAACCCTTTTCGCCTTCAAGCATGAAGAAATGAAATCCAACAGCAAGTTGAAAGAACAAATTGCACAGAAACTATCAACAAATGAAAAACAAACTAATAAAGTGGCAGTGCAAGTAAGATTTCATGTAGGAGAAGGTACCTTTTCTTCTCTGCTTCAGAAATAGATGCAACAGAATCTCTGTCCATGTCCATGTGTAAACAAACAAGTATCTATCTAATCTCAGGAAGCAGGAAAATAGGAAATTAGGAAATGGACAACATTAAATGCCTGTGTAATTCGATATACATGAACTGTTGTTAAAAAGCGGCAAGCAAAATATTTCGTTCTCATTACAGATTTGTGAATTCCAGTCTGCCTTCCTTTCTCATCTAGACAAATGAACGATAAACTAGGCTACACTAGTACTTCCTTTTTCTAATCTTGAAGCTCATTGAGCGGATAACATCATCATCGGCATTCATTGTTGTCTCAACAGCTTCCATGGACTCAGGTTTGGTGAAGTAAGTAAAAAAAAGGTAAATACCATCCAAGTAAGTGTTGGTCTCTCCTGCTCTATTTTTCTTTCTAATGCTGTAAGCAAGTGGAATGACGCCTCGGTTGAACACTTCTACATACATACCACCACCCGCAACAAGCAACTGCAAAGAAACCACCAAAAAAGGGGAGGACTTAGAAAAAGGGAAAAGTTAGCATATACATCCACACAAGTCCAGAAGGGAGTCTATCAATTCATGATTTTTGTCATGTTCAGGGATCAAGAACAGGATGTATGCACTCAAAGCATAGGAAGAAGTGAAATTCATCTTAACAGTGACACAAATGGACAATATACTAAGTATTTGAAACAAATTATGTACTTGACAATTCAAATTACTTAATAAGATTGTCATATCTGAGTTTTGTTTAATAGCATATCAAGGTTAAACATGCGACAGGCAAAAATGAAATGCAAAAGTTGTGAGACCATTAAGAAATCACATCAAACATCTAGGGTTTCAAGTATTTATAATTACTCAAAGACAAAGGACATCTGAGGATTTATTCCATAGTGCTTGAAACACTATTATCAAATCTTCAATGACAGTAAATCTTTAATGGCAAATCTAGGTAGGTCAAGGGAAGTTCTATATCCAATTAACTAGCATTACTACATAAACGACAACCAAGTGGTGAAGTTTGAAAAGATAGCACTCTTAACATTATCCACAAGCTTTAACATGAAAGATCATGCTTTTTGAACGAAACTGAACTCGGCCCTCATTAATCACGTTTCAGAACCACCAAAACTATAAGCTGCATCCAAGCAACTCAAGGGCATTGGAAACGAACAAACTCTCCCCAAATCCAGAACTCAATTCAGCTCACTAATACAGCACAATCATCCATATTAAGATCATACTTCCTATTAAATGATAAAGAGGTGCACTCAACCTTCAAAGGCTAGGCAATATCCCAGCCATAGAAGAGCAACACTTTGTGCCCACGAGAAGAACGGTGATTCCAATTGAAGTTTCAAACTTCTCAAGTCACTAATTCTAATCAGAGTAAAACTTTATATTCCAAGAAGAACAGTTACTCCAATTAAAGTTTCAAACTTTATCAACTCAACTAATTCTGCACCACACTCAAATGGAAACACAAGGCCATAAAACTAGTAAGAGAAGTAAAAAAAAATATACCTCCTCATACTTTTGGGTGAGAGTGAGCCGCTCATCTTCGGACATGTCAGGTCTCAATACCGCCATTGTTTCATATTGGCGTAGCCCAGGTGGGCATTGGGGTTCCTCTTTATCCTCAACAGCAGCGATGCCCAACCCAGGCGTGATTGGAGGGTCATCATCGCCTTCCAATCCACCTTCAAAGAAAGAACCCGAGAAGTCCATAGTCTGAGCTCTGATTGATAAAGCTGAAATCTTGGCGGTTTGGTGGTAGAAGGAGGCATGTTTCAGGGATTTGGGAAATGGGTTGAGCGAGCAGGTGAACGAGAGCAGGGATGATGGTGAGGAAGTGCAGGAACTGCTGCTGTTACTGAGTGTTGAGAAGATTAAGGTAGATGGTGGCGAAGAAGAAGCCATTGTTGTTGATTGGATTGGAAGTGAGAGGTGTCTGGTTCTGAGTTCGATTACAAACGTCGGATAAGGAAAAAAATGCGATGCTCTCTATCGTCATCTATACGACGTCGTCTTTGAAGGGAGTTCATACGAAGGCGTGATCCTAGAATTCGAACCTTTCCCAACCTAATTGGCCTACGACCCGCAAATGACATATGGCTTACTATTGGGCTACAGCCCGTAAATGAAAATTGGTGGACTGACGGCCCAATAAATATGTTGAAATGTTATTCCAGTTCTTTCTTGTTGCGGAAGGCGTTGTAGGACGAAAGCTTGAGAGAAGGTAAAGCGAATTTGTTGAGAGAGAAAACAATGGATCCCAAATTCACAGAGGTTTCGAATAACTTCGATAGATTCAAGGCTGCTCTTGTGCGCAAAGATTATGATACCTGCGCCACACTCCTCTCCCAGCTCAAGGTAACAAACCCGTGTTCGATTAATCCATCAAAATTTCCTGTTAATTTGTTAATTTTGTCTTTTTGGCTTTGTGGTTGTCTGAATTCGAACTCCTTTTTTTTTTTTTTGGCTCCTGGTGGATGCATATTTCTTGTTTAAATCTCATTTAAACGCTATGTTTTACCAACAGGGGGAAAAAGGGTTTCTTGGGAAGATGGAAAATTTAGGTTAAACATAGGGTTTTGTGGTGTTTTCGGTAATTAATATTTGTTGGAAAGTACGATATGCAGACTAGCGATTAAAAATGGCGGAATTGGGGTTAAAGTGGGCTGAATAGGTAGACCTTTGGACTTGAAATTTATAGAATTAGAAGCCGGAAAATAAGTTATAGAGATCTTCTGTTTGCAAGAATGAGATTCTTAGTTACCCTTACTGGTTAATGATGCTGGGAACCCTCGAAGCAAACCATAGAATCAAACTGGTGACGCCTGAGTATCATTGCAGACCCTAGAATCAAACTGGTGAACTAATCTACCGACACAAAAGTAATTAGTTCAGTGAATGTCCATATATGTTTTCTGCATAAATATGTGTGCCAATTCTTGGATGTGAATTCTTTCCAACTTGGCTTCTTTTGCAGGTTGCATTGACAGGATTCAAGAGCCTTCCCCCATTATTCGAAAACACACCAAATGCAGTTAACGAGTTGACACTAGCAAGTAATGTTTTATTCAGTTGGCTTAGTAATACATTCCTGGATGCTGCGTTCTGTATGATTTAAATTATCTTACCGAGTATATGCCACCTAGTATTTATTTGGTTTTTTGGTGCATATAAGTTGACCGACTTGAACTAGCTTGGAATACTTTTTTCTTTCTATTTATATAGTTCCACTGTTCATTTATATCCTGTTCCCCCTTTGACTTCCTGAGAGGGTTTCTGCTATGGTCTTCATATCTCACTTTATGCCTTTTTCTGTATATTTATATGTTTTGAATATCTTGTTGGAATTCTCCTAGTTTCTCTGCTCATGTTTTTATTGTTTAAAAATTTAGGAGATATATATGAACATGCTGTTATTTTGAGCGTGAAGATTGAGGATCAGGATGCTTTTGAGAGAGATTTCTTTCAGCTGAAACCTTACTACACCGATGCACGGTAACTACTCAATTGTGGTTTTGGTTGAACTCAATTCCATATCTTATGTATTTTTTGTGATACTTGAATCTGTGTAACTTTACCTTTTCTTCTCGAGGTTAAGTTAAGATATGTGATCTTCTTCTTATTTCTTTTCTTTTCTTCATCTCCACTGACTTCCATGGAGCAGCAACCGTCTTGCACCATCACCTCAAGAGTATCCCATCTTAGGCCTCAACCTTTTGAGACTGCTTGTACAAAATAGAATTGCTGAGTTTCACACAGAGCTGGAGTTGCTATCTCCAAGTGCATTGGAGAATCCTTGCATCAGGCATGCCATTGAATTAGAGCAATCCTTCATGGAAGGAGCTTACAACCGTGTCTTGAGTGCAAGACAGACTGTACCTCACGAAACTTATGTTTATTTCATGGATCTGCTGGCAAAGACCGTCAGGTGAGTTTCTTTTTGCTTTGTTTATTGAGGTTATTTAGAAGCCTCTGTAACTACAACTTAACATTAATGGTGTGAGTCTATTGTTTTTCTGGGTGTTAGTTTACCTTAGGTTTGTTTTTTGTGGGTGGGGGGGGGGGGGGGGGGGGGGGGGGAATTCGAAGGCTTTTATAAATGTATCAGGAAAATGTCTGAACAATAGTCATAACCATGGCAAGGAACCTTGGGTGTACAACCTCTACCCATCTTAAGAGAGTATGCGATTAAGCATAGTCTTAAACTTCCACCGACTCCTTTGTTGTAGTATTTGGAGGAAAACCAGTCTGTTTGGTCACTACTTTAAGTGTTGAATTGTCTCCAATATCACAGAGAGTCTATTGTTCTGTTGGAAAATAATTCTGTTTCTGAATTCTTTTACACTATTATGGAAAAAGTAGCTACCCAACTGATTGTTGGAGGATTTTAGTTCTAAAATAAATAGTCATCTAGTTCAAGACCTGAATAATTCCGTTTTTTTGTTTGATTGGTATGTTTCCAATTACTGAGAAGTTTTAGCTTTTTATTTCCTTTCTTTGTGTTGTACTTGTTAAAATTTTCATTGGCTTGGACATGACCTCAATTATGTGCTCTTTGTTGCTTATATCTGACTCTTTTTCCAGAGCTAACAGTTTTTATTATGTATAGGTTTATGTTTTGGTCATTTGCAGTCTTATCAATTTTCTGAAGAACTGAACAATTCGTCAGTAGAATTTAGGTCTGGAATGAAGTATTTGTCCACATGCTTTCTGTGTTCATCTAGTTATCGATTGAAAATATAGCAACGCAGACATTCCAACCTTAGTTAGACAATCTTACTTTTCCCTAATTAACTCAGCTCTATTGCATCTATACATGTTGCTTCTGCTAATGATTTTCATCTCACTTATGTTTGCGAATGTCTTTAAGTTTGTGGTCAACTCATGTGCATTTGTAATCTTGCTGGTTTTCTAAACTTACTTTTGTTAATGATTACAGGGATGAGATAGCTGGGTGCAGTGAGAAGGCTTATGACAGTCTCTCAATTAAAGATGCTCAGCAGATGTTGTTGTTTTCTTCAGACCAAGAACTTTTAGCATATATCAAAGAGGTACCTTAACCCCCCCCTCTTCTTTTCCTTTATGTCAATTTTCACATATCCTGAGTTCATACTTTTGGTGAATTTGATGTTGGTAAATTGACTATGACATTGTAAATAAGAAGACGAGTTTATTACCAAAAATGTCTGGCACAAATGTCAAAAACTCACTTTTTAGGCCCTCAAAAAAAATTGGTGAAATCAGTCCCTTGTACTTCTGTCATGTAAAATTTCATTTCCTCAACTATCTTCCATCTTCTTTTCTAGCTAAAAAATAGCATGTGCCTTCCAACTTTTGAGGAATATTTTGGAAAAAAATGGAAGTTTTCTTGTCATCTCCATACAAATAACCCACCACCACCACATTTATCTCAAACCCACCAATCACCACCTTCCTGTAAATCAGTCACCATCACAACCTTCCACTCAAATCAAATAACTCACTACCACTTAACTGGCTCTCAAACCCAACATATGCTATCAACCTTGGCAGTCTTTTCAGAGATTTTGTGAAAGATGAGAGAATTAGAGAATGAAGAGTAATAGGATGGGGAAAGATTAAACTTCTGACTGTCAAGTTGTTTAGGATTGGCATCTAAAGGTTTAATTTCTGAGATGAAGTTCTGGAGTGAGGCAACATTTGTCTGAGGGGTCTGATCATTAGTATAGCTACTATTCATGTGGTCAAATTTCATGTTGTAACTTTATTACTTGCTGAAGTTTGCAAACTAAGATTACTAGTATCTTTAGATAGATTGTTTATGCCAATGAGAAAAATAGGATTCTTTACTTTCCAGTTTCCACATAATTGTCATAAATTGGCTTTGTTGCATGTATTCATTTGTTTGTGGACTTGATAATGCATTTCTACATACCGTTGGCATTCTGTAGTAATGATAAAGGGTGAAAATGTTATATGACTCTATTTGCAGGATCATCCTGACTGGGAGGTTGAGAATGGACTTGTGATCTTCCAAAAAGCAAAAGAACTTGCACCCTGCAAGGAGATACCCTCTCTTCAGCTTATCAATCAGACTCTCGGTTATGCTAGGGAGCTAGAGCGAATCGTGTGAGGGATGAATTGCCATTCTCTACCTCTGTACTCCTAATTCATTTCGTTTCCCTGAATTTTGTTGTGCTTTAGACAAGAAACATTTCAGAAAATGCAAACATCAATGTTGAGTTATCTTGTTTTTTGGGGTATAACTTGATTACCTATATCATACCCCACCCAGCGGTCCTTCCTGATAAACTTACAAATATATATTAGTTGTTTGGATATGGAATTCTGATTTTGCAGGGGTCGGAAATGGACCACAAGATGGAAAATTTGTTATGGTTTTGATATGGGAAAAGAGCTGATGATGATTGAGACAATCGGCCATCAGCATCAAACAACTATTTGCGCATTCTTTTGTCATAGTTTCTTGTTGCAGTATATATAATGACAATGAATTTTCAACAAACATGATTTATGAATGCGAATACTCAATCATTTCATTCCATCTCATATGGTGAAATGTTGGAATTCTGCAATTATTATATTGAGGTTGCTGCTGATTTCCAGGGGCATGTTCAGCCGCTTGATGAGTTTGGATGGATCTTAATTTGGGTACTTAGAGCCTTGCCCGTACTCCGGGCTGGAATAAGCTAAAGAATCGAATTCCTTCCGGGATCTGATTTAGCTCATTGACTTCCGAAAAACTATCTTCCTCTTTGTTCCATTGAACATCTTCTTCCCTACTGTAACCTTCGTATTTGGCCTTTTCTTGTTCGTTTGTAGTTTCGGTAAGGTAGGTGATTGTCTGGAGAGTCTATGACTTGCATTTCGTTAAGGGGGTGTATATGTTTCCTTCGCTCGTCCTTTACTCGAATCTCGAATTTCATAGTCTCTTTTCTTGTTTTTGCTAGTAATTGCTCTTCTGCCCCCCTAAAAAAGGGTCATATTGTTTGAGTTAAAAACAAGACTGAATGAGCCCACTGGTGGTCAGCTTTTGCATGTTTCTATAATGGCGTTTTATGCATTTAAGTGCTAATTTGCTGGCCTAAAGAGAACCTTTTCTTTGTCTTTGGGGTGATGTAATAAAAAAAGAACTTTAGACATTGATTTTATAGGATACCAGCACTGAAATCTTGCTATGATATTCATAGTTGTCGGCCTAAGGGGCCACCATGTATGCTATTGTTTCTTAAAAATTTAAAGCTAATAACTGAACTTACTGTAAGCTAAATTCTTACCAACATTGAATGATCCCAAAAGTAGAGCTCAAGGAAACGGAAGTGTTGAATGAGAGGAAAGGAAGCAGATTCATAATATATTTGGTAGTTAATAGTGATGAATTTTTTTTCCTTGATGTTGAATTATTGATTAGGTTTTTACCAATCAAAAAGGAACATTTTTTTGCTGCACAAAAGCACGTGTGACTTTTCAGCACATCCCATATCGTTTGAGAGCAGATTCTTGAAATTGACCATAGAGATGACCCCCCCATCCCTCTCCATTATTGGTTTTTTGTCTGCTTCATGTTGCTGTAAACTGATAAATCCTTCTCTGACAGAGTTCTTGCAACCCCATAACTCTTTTTTCCCTGAATCCATCCAGATTTGACTTTGATTTGTCCTAATTGATGTGGTTTTCTTCTTGGAAAATGAATGATTTTTACTCTCATGAGAAGTTGTTTTCTGGAAAGAAAGCATGAAGTGGACATTCTGTCTGAAAAAGATGGAAACTTTGTTTATGATGCTGTATATAGATTAAATGCTGATCACATGATCCTGCTGAAAGTATATATCTTCAAAACAGAAAATGAATAACTGGTGGTATCAGTTTCCAGAAATTTTGTGTGGTTAATCTCTCTTTAGCAGGTTCTGCAAGTGGAATATTGTTGTTCAATTGCATCATGGCTTGCCAGACTCCATCTCCTCCAGTGAATCCTCCTGCTACAGCTTCCCACTCTGATGAATATCTTCTTCAGCGCAGCTTAGTCTTTGCTGACAGTCTCAAAGTATGTTTTCTGTATCTGTGAATCTATGAATCTTTCTCCAGCTATGTCAGATTGTCGAATCGCCGAGATGTTCGATCAGCTTTTCCTGAATTCCATGAATCTCATAATACAGTTCTTTCAACTTCCAGGACTTGAAGAATCTGAGGATACAATTATATTCAGCTGCAGACTACTTTGAATCTTCTTACAAGAAACATGAATATAAGCAGCTGTAGGTACACTCATTTTCCTGTCCTTTTTTTTTTGTCTGTATAACTTAGGGTTGATTATGTTGTTTGTTTAACATGGCAAAAGGGTGGTGGAAACAATGAAAGATTTCGCCAGTAAAGCTCTTATTAATACCGTCGATCACTTGGGGACTGTAGCATGTAAAGTGGACAGTTTCTTGGATGAAAAGGTCGATGAAATTTCGGCTGCTAAGGTTCAGTTTTCTCTCCTAGAACAGGTACCTTTTTTGGGACATTCAAACTGCTCTTTATAAGCATCTTTTAATTCATTAGGATCTTTTCGCTGTCATTTCAGAAATTGAGAACCTGCCAACGCTTGAACGATCACAACGGCCTTTTACAGCAATCGTTGGTCATCAAAACTCCCAAGCACTACAAGCATTACAAGATTCCTGGTAATCTCTTTTTTACAGTTATTTTTAGGCTACTACTTTGGGAGGGAGTGGAAATGAACTTGACAGTGAAGTCTTCACTTTGATTGCAGTTGAAGAAAGCAGATTTAGGAGTCCCCAGGAGGAGGATAACCACTTTACTAAGCCAGGTAGATGTCCAATCTTACAATTTGCTCCTTGACTTGAACCTAATCCCTTTGGCCACAAAACATTCAACTTGTTGATATAATAAATGCACATATTTGACAAATGAGTACTCTTTGATGACTTTCTTGCCAAAAGCTATCCAAGAAACAGTTGTGAAGCCCCATCATGAAGCATTAATGAGGTATGTGTTTGTTGGCAGTTCAAATGGACCTTGCCACCATTAAGATCAGGAAACATCTGTGTATGATTTTACCAATTACATATTGTTATATGATGCAGAAAGGGACATCATCTTAAGTCGCCGGTAACTGAATCTTCTCCAGCGCCGTTTTCCTTTTCTTTTGTGAGGATCACACCAAATCAACAAGTTGGTTAGTAACCATTTCGAATGCAGCATAGTGTTGATTCATATAGTGTAAGCATTTACTGATGATTCTCAACTCATCTGTTGGATTAGGGAAACGGTCTGTTTCGCCATTTCGCCTTCCACTGAAGCGGTCTGGATCTGTTGCCGACAGATCAACTTCACCAAAATCTTCAGCAACTAAACAAAGGGTGAGATAAGAATCCTAACTCCTCTTTAGCATGTAAAATCCGGCAAATTATACTTATATACCCTAGGGATATATACATATTACTATATTTAGAAAAAAAGTGATGCTAATTCAGTAATTTCTAATTTTAGAAAACACTCTTAGACACGACGACTCTTACCTAATTGTTATCACTTTATTTCCAAATATAGTAATATGTATATATCCCTAGGGTATATAAGTATAATTTGCGGTAAAATCCTGCTCATACAAAAGACACAATACAGGATATGACTGTGATTTGGAGAAGTAATAATCTTGGCTAGTTTTGTTTGATGACAGTGCCCTTCAGAGCCTAGAAGAGCAACTGCATTGATTAACTATCCAGAGGCAAATAGAGGGAAAGAAATTGAAGTATACTCAAGAAAGAGCAAACCTCTGCTTAAAGCATTGTTCAGTATGCATAGATCAAGAAAGCAGGGAGTGCCATACAAATTCAGAGATGGCAAATAGAGAGCAAAATCCAGCATGGATGTATGAGGTTTTGTATGCTCAATTCTACAATATTTCTTTCTTTCATTCAGTCTCTCAAAAACTTCCTGTTACAGTTTGTATCTTTTGCCTGAATGTTCAATAATAGATCATTTTGCCACTAGCGTGTAATAGCCACCGAAAGAATAGGGTTAGCAGAGACATCACCATTAACAAATTTAGTACCCTAATTTTTCTTTTCCATTTTTTCTTTCTCGAAATGGATCTACATATGTTCTCATATTCCTCCGATGAATCGAATTCAGGACCTATTGGTTCTTAGTGAGAAGTGTGAAGAACTATTAGAGTACAACTCTCTTGTCAAATTTAGCACACTATTTTTGTCTCAAAATAATAGTTAGTTGTACTAGTTTAATATAATGAACAAAACTACTATTTCGATAGGGAAAGAGTTCCATGAGGAGTTAATCACTTATAGTGGCCTCACCAAGACTGAACCAAAGGGAAAAATTATTTTGATAAGAGAGCATATGAATTTAGAAAGAAGGTTAATGTGCTATGGCATGAGTTTTTTGAGTAATATTCCCAATTTTGAAAATATGTCACAATAAGTTTCGAAATGTTTATAAACATTTATCTAAAAGTTACAATAACATAAAATATATAAATATTAATCTATATATAACATTTTAAAGAGATTAAAAAAATTCATAAAATTTCACAAAATTCGTGTACTATAACTTTGAGGTTTGAAATAATATTCTAACTTTTAAAAATAAGCAAAATAACTTTCAAAATGTTCATACAGACTTATCTAATAGTTATAATAACATAAAAAATATAAATATCAATCAAAATATAACATTTTAAAGAGATTTATAAAATTCATAAAATTCCACAAGATTCATGTGTTTTTAAGTAATATTTGAAACTTTTAAAAAATGACACAATAACATTCGAAATATTCGCAACTTTACTATTTTAAATTGTATCTTTTGCCTGAGTTTTCAATAAAGCATTATGCCATAGCTAGTAATATTCACTGACAAAATTTCAGCAGGTGCACTCGATATTACACGTAATTCCTTCCTCTCACAACTAAAACAGCAAAGGAAGCACATCCAGAAGTTTGGTTAAGTACATATTGGGACTACAGGAAGCACTTGGGTAACTATCTAGTACTAACAAGAGTTCCATGGAGGGGAAAACTACAGAATTATGTGCTACCTGTGATGATGCTAATGTTTTCAGAGCCCAAACACTATACAGTATAAGTTGTATAGCTATTAATATTGTTCTTCAATTGGATTAGGACTTTGAGAAAAAAAAAAAAAAAACATTCTTCCGCCTGAGCTTGGAATGAAGCTTCCTTGCATGATCTTTGTTCACATTAGGAAAAGAATGTTGGTGGTCTTTTTAAGTTCATATTGCACCTCCGGTAAGCCGACTAAAATGCTTCATCCCCCACCTCTCAACACCATGAAAGCATTTAGACAATGTGGTAGACAGAAAGATATGGACATGGTTATCATTCAAATCCAAGATCAAAACTGGGAAAATCATCTGCTTTCTTCTTCTTTATGTCCTGCTCAGTAAAAATTTCGGACTTGGCCTCACCAATGACTTGGCCTCCATTCAGCCATCTTCTGTCAGTTTCTTTACTTTCGGCACAAGACTAAACCAACAGAAAAAATAATATTTTGAAACCAATATGCCCTTCCTCAAAGGGGGATTTATCAAACAAAAATTTTGAAAACTATCACAAATAACAGACCACCAGAAAGTAGATATTAGACTTTTACGATTTATTGAAATAGATACTCCTCATTGCACAATTATTTTTGCCTTCTATTCCTTCACAGATTACAATCTTCATACTGGATTCAAGTGAGATTTGGTCTTTTGAAATTGTGCTGATGAAGGATATTAAGTATACAAAATTGTTAAAATATCAAATATCAACTAAATGGGTTAAGGATGAGAGTTGACCTGGGATATATTTTGGGGTTCTACTTCCCGAGAGAATTGGTGTGTGTCAAAGCCAGACAATGCTGCAGATGCAGTTTCATTCGGGTTCTCTGTGCAGTAAAAGGTAATATATTGTACATAAGTCGGCAGATGTAGCCTGATAGCATGTGAGCAATAGAGAACTTGCCTTTGCAGGAATGCAATCCAGTATGATCTCCACATTCTAGATCTCCTCTTAAGCGATCTTGCAAGACTGGAGCAGCTCTTTCTGGTTTCAAGTCCAGCTCTAGGTAAGCCAAACTCTTAGGATCAACATCTGGAGCATCTTCATACTTCTTACTACACACAGCAGAATAAAATCAGTAAGTCGTAGCATGTCTGTAGCTCCTGATCTGATAATGTTTATCTTAAACAAATGATTTGTAGGGAACACGAGTGGCCAGAACTTTTCATCAAAAACTGTTTCAGCAATATTACAGAAAGATTCATCACAAAGATAATGCAGGACAACCCCACAATTGGGCGAAAAGTAATTACTCACCAAGGCAAAGATCAATCACTCAGTCTCACCTAACAGTTCCTTGGATTTTGCACACTTGTGCACGTTAATTTTTCTTTTTTTTTTTTTTTTTGTCTACAGAAGAGGAAAATATCTTAATTTAAGGATTTCTTTGTTTACTCACCAGACAAAGCCGCTAGAAGCACCTCCAAATCCTGTTTTGACAGATTCAGTTATCTCAACCAGAAGTACTTGCTCCAAATCTTCATAATTTGAAATTTCATTGCTCTCTGTTTTGCTTGTCTTCTCTTCATCCAGGTCCACTTTTTTGCTTCCCTCATCACAAAATTCGGGCAGATATTCCTTTTTCTGAAAGAAACTGGAAGACTGTGGGGCATGCAACCCATTTATGGACAAACTCTGCGGTGTTGCAACACCCATGTCACTCTTGGTTTTTCTGAGAATGGACAAGATCTCGTGGGCTGAAACAAAAGAAATCTAAATAACTTGCCCAAGAGAGAATGACAAAATTGATATAGGAAGGTGCTTGGTAAAAATGGACCAGCCACCACCGAAGAGTCTTTACAAGAAAGCACTTTTGACATAGATTAACAACTTACCAGCACGTACAGGCATTTTGCTTGCTACTGGATCAGATATGTTATTCTCATGAGTAGAGCTTTTAAAATTTGCATTTATATGCTTCGAGGGAACTTCTTTTGGATATTCTCCTATAATTCCAGGAAAAGCCACAGAAGGTAAAATGATTTACTAAAGGATCAAAAGAAGGAAATCCAAGATGTGAAAGGAAAAAGAACACTACAGTGAGCAATATAAATGAATTATGACACAGAAATATGAATGATATGCATTGCACGTGAGAGGTAAATATTAAACAGTTACTGGATCTGATATCTCACTGATAAACAGAAACTACAATATTGCATTCAATAAAACTAAGCTGTGAAGAGAGGGAGAGAGAGAGAGAGACCAGCAAATAGGCCAGGTGGCATACCTACAGGAAATTGGCTGCGCAAATGTAACTGCCCTCCTACTCCTGTTTTACCAACCATTTGGCAACGTCTTGCTTCTACTTTAGGTTGAACTGGAGGTTTATGATCATCTTTCAATTCTCCAATGTCCACTATGTAACCATCAAATGCTATTGATTCTCCAGACTTGATTATCTCATCCATTTTCAGAAACCGGCTTTCTAAGAATTGCCTGTTTTCGTCATAGAGCAATACCTGACAGAAAATTGTTGTTTGGCATGAATATCCATATGGATGGACACAAATAGGTAGAAATAACTGCTTTGAGAAATGGATAGTGACCATCCTTGAAAACCAACCTGTTTCCTTTGTAATCCGCAACTGCGAAGCTGTAAATATCCATCATGATACTTCTTAGCCTTTTGAGTGATTTGGGTTGTGTACAAGACCTGCCATTCTAGGTGGAGCTTAGCAAATAGGGAAAAAATTAACATAACAACATATTAAAGAATAAAAGCAAAGGTAACAAAAGCAAAAGAGAAGGAAAGGTCAATTTTTAGGTAAAAGAGCGCCAATGATGATGAAAGTTATTTATTCTTGCTGTTTCAGGATTCTCCTTTGTATATGGAGCAACAAAATGCTACGGTAATTACTTTTCAAAGGTGAGTACTGGAACAAAATAACTTCAAGGAACATCAAATGCAGTTGTACATGCAAAGAACCAACCTTCTTTGCTTGATTTTGTTGTTTCTGGGCACCCTGGTGAAGAGCCGTATTTAGTCATTTCATTTTTCTTATACTCTGGAAGGTGGAAAAGATGCAGAATTAGATAATTAAAAAACTATTATAGTATTATCAAAATAAACAAGGATAGTGGCACTTTGCCAAGCCCTTTCCTTTCCTATCATTACCAAAGAACACATTGATTTTAAAAAAGTAAGATGCATGTGCACTCAGATAGACATCATATTCAGGTGGAATGGAATCAACATGAAAAATGTGAGGTTCCGTTGCTGAATCCCCAAATCCCACTCCTGAAAATAAATACAATTTGCCCATGAAGTGCAACACATGTAAAAATGGACTCATTATCCTACCTCTTATAAGTTTCTTTGATGGGCTGACATTGATTGATCTCGCTTTCTTCTGGCCCAATGCCATATTCCTTCCTAGTGATGCCCAAAAATCATGAATTAACAGGCAAGTCAGAAAATGAACATACATGAAACCAAACAAAGAAGACAAGAACTGATAAGAGCAATGCACTATCATCACCAAATTTAGGGCTATGAAATGATTCAGATCTCCTGTTAATCTTTACATCATTTTGACATTGGCTAAACTTGGGTATCGGCTTCTGATCATTTCCTTGTGGAAAATCATCACCAATGTCAACAAGATAAGATTCAAACACCACAGATTCACCAGGGGCAAAGGCATCATCTTTCTTCACAGATCTACTCTCCAAGGGCTTCTCACACTCATCATAAAGAATCACCTAACCACGAATTCAGAAACAGAAAAATAAATGCTTAGGCAAAGTACAAAACAGCACAATTCAATTCAAAGGCTTAGTTTATAGGACTTCCCCGGAATGACCCTAATTAACCTAACATACTCAGTTATTCCTTGAAGCCCCTTGTACAATCTACATTCTACATCATTACGCTTGAAGATATTGAACATCATTTTCTAAAGTTTCCTTTGTCAACCCCAATTACCTCAATTACAGGAATTGGGCAGTTAATATCTGTTTCAAAAAACTTTATCAGAAAGTGTAGAAATGACTCATCAAATTCACACTTATTAGAATTTACAAACAATGCGAGGATTTGATACAGTAGTAATAGTACTTTGTTTCCTAAAGTTTCTTTCTAAACCCTAATCAACTTAATTACGGAAATTGGGTATCTTGTTTCCAGGAACTTAACCAGAAACGGAGTATCGAAAAGTTTTTATCACCAATATCAACCATTAATCCTCACCGAACCACAGATAATCAGAATTTCGAAACAAAAGCGAATACAAAATCTAAAGTTTTCTTTTCTCGCCCTAATTAACCAAATTAGCGGGGGAATCGAGCAATAGATAACTTGTTTCCGGAAACTCAATCAGAAATTGAAGATCAATAAGAATTCATCACCGAAATCAACAGTTAATAGTATCGTAACAAAGCAAGCGATTCACCAAATCACACATAATCAGAATTTCGAAAACAATAGTGAATAGAAAATCGATACTTCTGATAGAATGAATATGAAAGTAAGAGTAACAAGTACTTTGTTTCTAGAAGAGTGGAGCTCCAAAACTCCATCTTGGTAGACTTTGCGCTTCTGCTTGATGTGCTTCGTGTAGGTCACGCTCCATTTCTTCACATCTCCCATTGTCGGTCTCCACCAGCAGCAGTGAACGAATTCGGGAAATGGCGGGAAAATAATGAAGGTTTGGGATTGTTAAATTTGCGCTTCTGCTCAAGTGCTCACTGGTCATTAACTAAAACGGTGCCGTCTTTTATCATAATGTATGTAGTAATAGGATTATTTTAATAGAGACAATTCAAGAACTGTAACTATATTTTGCTAGACGTCCAGTTTCTTCAATGTGGTAGTTTCATTTGTATAGGCTTAGGCTAAACTTCTTCTTGTGTATTAATTGATAAAAGTTTTGATTTTTATGGTAATGGTTCTTTAGAAAAGCAAAATCAAAAGTATTGTTCTGCAAATTTGGATTTGCAGTTTCTCCTGCTGGCTACAATGAAGGGGAATCTGTAGGCAACATGGCATTGGCATCTGGCAAGATGAACAAAGTTGAAACATTCAAACTCGGGAGTCTAGTTGAATCAGTGCCAATTCCAGATGGGAATCTACTTTGAATTCTGTGGCTTCACCACCACTTCCCGTTGCTGATGTTGGTCCATCCGAGTCAGTCAAGCAAATTCATGGGCTCCACAGTGAATCTATTGAGGGTGATATTGAACTTGTCCAAGAATCAGGGATTGGACCCGTTTCAAATATTAATGCAACAGAGATAAGAGAGTGCAGATATGAAACCTTCCCCGAAGAGTGATTAATGTCAGTTACACCATGATTATCAAGGCAACATGCGGAGGAGATAGTTTAAAGTTCAGTTTCTGCGCAAACAAGTGACAAAAAGGTTGGAGTTGGAGGGCAAGAGTGATTGGATTCTGATTCCCTAAAATGAAGATTTGCAGTCTCACACAGAAGATAATTGAACTGTTTATTGATACCATCATCTTGTAATCTTGCAGTGATTAGTTCCAAATCATTAAATCAGAGCTGATCAGAATCTTTGTATGGTTCCCAAGTTTCTCTAGAAACACTAACTTTGGGAGCAAAAACAACAAGTCCAAATGAATGTGCAAGGCCTGTGTACAGTTGCAGAACTGTACAATTTCATGTTTATATATAGACTGCATGATGCATAAACAGTCCATAACATTGTATATATGTGACATATCGATATTGTATTCGACAATAAAGTATGCAAATGACAGTGAAATATGTACAAAATGTTGCACAGTGATCCTTTCTTGATGCCATGCCCCTTTGGAGGCATGCAATCGTGCCTGCCTCTAGGCAACACTTAAAATGAATCTGCAATTTGCATTACCTACTCTCCACAAGTCTTCCTCCTAATTATTAAAAAACTGAACAACCTTGACTTGATCTTCTTCCCACTACTTGGGATAAATTCATTTTTCTTTTTTATTTTTTTTCTGGGTTGGGGTCACAGAGAAATCAATACATGTTGGCTGTCTTTGATGGTCAACTTAGGAAGTTTTTTTTTTTTTTTTTTTTAAGGATGATCAATTCAAGTGGGCAGGTGCGTTCAAATTTGGTAACTATTTAATATTAATATATGTACTTGCAATATGTTACCTGTCTTCATTCAAATATGCTAAATTACACAACTTTCTATTCACATATTGCAAAATATTACTAAAAGAAATCGGAATTATGAAAAATAATAAACTCATTTTGAACAAAAATTTCATATAATAATTGATAAAAGTTATAAACGGACGTTCGGTAATTAAAATATTGTCAAAACATCCTTATTTATAACGTTTTTAGTAACGATAAGAAACGACCGACAACTCCTATATTCTATAATAATATTCATTGTTACTATCCATATTATATAAATATATCCTTATTAATCTTTTGTTTTCTTTTTTAAGTGATCTCAAACTCAATATATTTTAGAAAGGATACTTGATTAAAGAATCATATAATTATACTTGCATCCTCAACCACTCTAGCTAATGGCCAATTGGAAAAGGCTAAATTGTTGCTAAGTTTGTCTTCCTCACTTTGAACAAATATTATACTAATTACAATTACCAATCCCACTTAACTTAATTGATTGTCCAACTCACTTTTCTTTACATGTACACCATCACTATAAAATATATATATATATAACATTTTTTTTTTTTTTTTTGCCTTTACTATACTCTTTTCTAAGTGCTCTTCTTGCTGCCTCAAATGAAGCAAATTAAAGTTATAAGCATTTTCTACACAAATCTTTGAAGATGAATAAGTACAAATAGCAAGTAGGAAAATGGGAATCCAAAACGCTATAATATACCAATATTTAATCATTTACCCACTTGCCTTTATCCAAATAAAAACAAGTAGTTCCCTTTTTTTTAAAATTTTACTTCTTATATCAAAATTAATATCATTATACATCATTTTTATATAGTTTATAAATATAATATAAAATTACATTGGCAATATTAAATGAAATTTAATTATAATATGATTTGATAATTATATTTAAGTTAGATGGTAGATTATAAATAAGATTTAAACAAACAAAAAAGCAATGAAAGGTTGAGCGGTAGATATTGTCAACTATCTTGTTAACATATCTAATATATATTGTGTTATTAAGTTTTATATTTTACACACATAAAAAAACATATAATAACTAACATTTTAAATTAGTTATATCTTATCTAAACAAGATTATTTTTATGAGACGGACCGTGTAAAAAGGTTTATATTATATTTATAGTTTAATCCTCCTCCATGTAGATCTTGGCTACATAATGCCTCCAAAACAAAAAAAAGATTCATATTGATTTATTGTGATGAATGAAAAGAACAAAATGCATAGGAAATGAAGCAAACCCCAGCGCTTTTTTAAGCCAGCCACTACTCCGCCATACCAAGCCAAAATGGAGCTCTGTCAGCAGCCACAAATGGTCAAAAACTCACAGATTATTGGGATGCAAAAAACAATTATTAATATTACTCTAAAAGCGGTACTCGCTCGACAAACTTTAATATTTTATTTTTATTGACTATAATTAATTTTTTATGATTTTTCTACATATTTTAATATGATCCATGTATATCCCCATTTTCTTCAGTTGATGCACACTCGTTTTGATGTTTACATCAATAATTAATTTTTAAGTAAAATTATGCTCTTAGTGTCTCACTTTCGAGTCAAAAAATCATTAAAAAAATTCATGTTAACAACAACTCAAACTCTTTTTACCCAAAAATTGTCAAATTTTTATGTATTTTGATATTTTTTATGTTTGAATTCGGTCGATAAGGATCGATATAATTTCAGAAATATCAAAAAGTTATTGATAATTTAATCAAAACTACAGAGAGGTAAATATAATTCGTCCTAATATTCAAAATATTTAATTAACACGAATATTATTGGCTATTCCTTGATTCATGATCATCATTTGTGTTACACGAAAAAAGAAAAAACAATTTTAATCATGTATTTGTATTTTGGACCATATATTAAAATTTGTGAAAAGGATAGATCAAACTGGATCTTCACTTGGAATATAGGGATCAATTTTGTGATTTGTCATAAATTTGGCTATCTCACGACACGAGAGAGTTCTAATGATCTACGAGGAAGTCCAAAATGTAGAAACTCGTATTATTTCTTTTTGGTTAATTAATAAAAAAGCTATGATTTAAATAATCAAAATTGATTTATTATGTATAAGTCAACTAACTCAACCATCTTCATAATTTTCTTTTCTTTCTTACATCAACTCCACAAACACGTAGTATTATTACTTAATACTAATAGTGTCAATGCCAAATATAAGAAAATATTTGTGCACATACATTTATGGCTCCCATTAGAAAAATATATTTATTATAGGTCAAGAAAGTTGTATTTTAAAGGATTATATTTCTTATTTTGAATCGTGAAAAAGATATATTGATTTTTGAATAAAGAAAAATAAAATTCATTAGTTGTACTTTCTTTATCATAATATAATTCTTTTGATATAGGAAATTGAGCACCATAAATACCAGCTAATAAGAAAATCGAAATTTGTCTAGAAACAGTCACAATTGAGAAAGTGCATAATAACTTACTTATAAAATGAATCTGGATTTTGAGGGATTATTCACATTTTAAAATTAGGCGTTATGAGCACAGCAGACGGGTGAGTTGGCTCCATGGGATATGAATGACTACCTGAAGAAGGGTTTCTCCTAATTGGTTGGGATAGTAAGTGCGATGATTTTTACTTTAAAGACGAGGTTTCTGGTTCAAGTCCAAAATGGCTACAGACGCATATTTTATTAGAGGTTTCAAATTTATAATTTTCGTTGAAACATATTATAATATTCCGTTCAAAACACCTCAATTTCGTACAAGGTGTCTTACACGTGACGTCTGCCTAACTCACATCAGGACTCCAAATCTCTCAAGTAACATAAATGAAACTACAATCTTGTGGAAGCGTAATTCTAACTCAAAACCTATACACGGAAACTTCAATTCAACTACATACTATTATCACTTCAAATTCGAGATCAGACAACTCTAGCTTTCTAAGTGACTCCATACGAACTTATCCTTCTGTCATGTGCTTTCATTCTTCACGAGAAGAGTAAGTCTGAAAAATGGTAAAGGTGAAGGAATGAGCCACAACCCAGTGAAAGAGCCAAAAGAGGTTTGACAGACAAGCACACAAAATACAAGTATAACCCCAAGAAAATATATACATATATATATAAAGATTTAATATATATATATATATGACGAACGAGAGAAAATTCATGGGCGAGATCTAAAATAGTATGCATAGCGAAACACAAACAAGACATGTAATCCTAATTTCCAAACCTAATGCTTCTATAGATAGTCCAGTGTGACACACATAGTTTCATATAAAGCACAAAGAGGGAATAAGGTCCACCGCTCGAAGGTCGGTGATTGATAAACGTCCACCATCCGAAGGTTGGCAATTGATAGAGGTTCACCTTCCGAAGGTCGGCGACTAATAGGGATCCACCGCCATAAGGTCGGCGACTGATAGGGGTCCACCGCCCGAAGGTCGATGACTGATAAGGGTCCACCACCATAAGGTTGGCGACTGATAGAAGTAATAACAAGTCAATCAATAGTTAAGTCACATAAGCCAGTTAGGTCGACAGAATATCCAAACTCAACAAAGTCAAACAAAAGTCAAAGTAAAGAAAATCGCTATGTTAAGTCAAATAGAAACTCAAACCGTTAAGTCAAAATAGAAATCAAAATCAAGTAAAACCGTTAAGTCAAAATAGAAATCAAAACTAAGTAAAACCGTTAAGTCAAGGAAGAAGACCAAACTAAGTAAACCCGTTAATTCAATATAATAAGTCAAAATGAAAATTAGAGGGTGAATTGAACTACGTAACGCTGGTTGAGTTAAAGTAAAAAAAAAATTAAAAGAATAATTAAAAAATGTTGAGTTAATAAAACAAAAGAAATTAAAAATATGTATATGTATAGTTATACACTATATATCAAGCTAATTAAAAACCATTGAATCAATTAGAAGTACAGCCTATGAGAACCAGTAACCCCAATACACAAAATTGTTTTACGGGAAGTCGAGATTCAGCAGAACTATGAAAGCCTCCATTTCTCAAGATAAATTGTATATAACATGATATTTAACAAACACCCCCATAAACAATCAACAAATGAAGCATGCAATAAATATATTTAGAATATAAAAGATGGGTTGGTTAGACCCTGAAATCCTTTTTTAAAAGGAAAAAAAAAAAAAAAAAAACTCTCTTAAATCCCTCACCTCAATCCAAGAGTTAACTCTGAAATGCCTGCAAAATATAATATGGGAAATAATGTCCTATTGTATAATATTAATAAGTACTAGGCTAGCCTTTAGTCGAATTATTCAACCTAATAATTTAAGTAGTAAAAATAAAGTCTTAGAGTATTAGCCCACAACTAAGTGCTGGCTGTTTGTTCAGCAGAAGGTGAAACCAACCGAACAACATTAAATCTAAGAACTTAATTACAAAAAGAAATCTAAAAAACAAGGTTCCGCTTCGAGAAATGAAACCAAGAGGATCGACGGCTATACCATTAGACTGCTTTGGAGGCAGAGGATAAAATGAAGAGGGTGAAAGATGTTGTCGGTGTTGCCACGGAGGTGCCGCCGGAAAGAAGCTAGCGACCTTGTTTCTGTCGAACAACGGGGCTATGATGGCAGTTGTAGTTGCGGTGAAAGAAATACAGCGGAGAAGGTGTGCGGTGTCCCAGGACTATTTGATTGGCAAAGAAGGTGGGTTTTTCTTCTATGGTTGAGAAAAATGGTGTTGACGGCACAAGAGAGAGTAGATAGGGATAAGAAATTGGTTATACATTAATGGTTATCCCTAATATAATCACACGTTTAATTTTACTCAGAATTTTATTTTATTTTTTCTTAATTAAGATTTTAGTAATTATCAAGTTTTTTTACTAATTTATAATTTTGTCAAGATTAAATTATCTCACAAATTATAATGATTAAAATAATTTTATTTATTTTCAATTTTTATCTTATAAAAATTATGATTAAATTTTCGAGTTGTCAGGGATGGATATAGCGCAGTGGGTTTTAAAGTTTCCTCGTCTATGGGAGAATCAAAATTTTACGACGGAAGGCAATTTTGCTTCTACAAACCCCTAAAACTTAAAATAATAATAATAATAATAATAATAATAATAATAAAAATAAGAAAGAGAAAGAACTTATTTTTTCTGAAATAACCATCCTTTAAACAAGATTAAAGCAATATTATTCTCAATAGTTGCCCAAGGGAATTTAAAAAAAAAAAAAAAAAAAAAAGAAGAAGTTGTTCATGTTCATGAGGAACACAAATTAGCAATTGCTCTTGTTCTATTCTTTAAAGATGGATTGATAAGTGTATAGAAAAAAGACATGTTGACATTCACTACACATTAACTATGCCATTGTATGAGAGAAGCTGTGATGCTTACTCTATTAAATTTATCAAAAATATCAAGGAATGAAAACTACATTGATCGTTAAGAAAAAAAATTCAAATAATATATTAAAATAGGAGTTTATTTTATCTTTTCTTAGTCCTATTAGGAACTAGGGTTCATGACAAAAGATATATATATAAATTAATTACAACACTTAAAATCAATATTTAATAACAATGATAACAACTTCATAATAATCCCATAAAAGTTGTTTTCATGATGGTTTTGGCGGTAACAGAAATTTAATTCTAATAACTTCAAAATCAACCCCAAGAAAAAGTAATTAATTCATTCTCTCATAGTAATAATTTTATTTGTAAAATTATTTGTAAGATTATTTTAGTTTAATGAAAATAATTTACTTTATTTTTCAAATATTAATAATAATCTATATAAAACTTTATTTTGGGGTGAAACTAATATAATATATATCTTAATAACAAATTTGTTAAATCCTTATTATCAAGAATGATATTCTTTCAATTTCTGCAATAATTAATTTGTCATCTAAAAATAATAAAATAAATATACAATTATTTCAAAACAATATCAAACTGATAATGCTGCCCCCATAATCACTTGCGAGCTTTAGTCGACAGCCTTACCGATGTGACTATGTCGATGATACTAACATAAGATACAAACAAACAATATTTTCACTATTTGAGGCCACGAACCATGACGACCATCAAACATCCCAACACAGCCCTCTCTCCCTTAATATATCAATGCCCCAACCCGCATACAATCATTTCTCCCAATTTTCTATTCCATTTGTATGATAATGATGCAAGTTGCAGCTTCAACTTTGCTTTGTGGGATTGGGATGGGGAGGGCTCACATTCACATTCACATTCACATTCACAGCCTCCAACTGTGTAGCTCTAGAATTAGATTCCAAATTCTCTATCCAATGGACTCATCATCTTCTTCTTTCTAGTAATAGTATCTTCTCTGTTTCCATCTCTCCTTCTTCCTCTGCATCCCAACTTACCCAAGTTCATATTTTTTTTAGAGTGGGGAACTAGAGGGAAGAGAGGAGGAAATGGATGACCCAGACCCACCTCAGTCCCGGTTTAACTTCCCAATTCCTAAGACAAAAGGGCCTTTGACTTCTCAGCCGGAGAGGGATTCTATACTGATGGATCTTGATCTGGACTCTTCTTGGTCATTTGATCAGATTTTCACTGCTGCCACGTCCAACCCCTGTATGATATCCACTTCTGAGCAGCCTTATTCTCCTCTGTGGGCTTTTTCTGATGATGTTAATGGGGATAATGTTTCTGGGAATTCTTGTGCTGTTGAGTTCGGACTCGCTGATTTCTCCAGAAAGCTCAATTGTAAGCTAAAGTTTTTGGGAGCTCTTGATTTGGAACTATTTTAGAATCGTTTATGGTGTTTTCGATTTGGATTCGAAAGGATTAGCAGTCATTAAGTACTTGTTTATTATTCTTCATTTTCTCCACTTGTGTGTAATCTTTTTCTTGCAAAACTCTTAGGAAGATACAAACAAGTTTGAGGCTTTACTGTTTTTAGGACCTTGGAAGTAGCAGTTTTCTTGAGAAATGATTAGATTGAAGTAGAAAATTGAGAAACTGAGAAAGATTTAACGCTTTCATGCTTGATTTCCATGAATATGTTTCAGATTTTGCTCGTTTCTGTTGCAATAGTATTGGTTAGTTAGTAGTTAGCTAAGTTTCTCCTAGTTAATTTCTATCTGAAAATTAGGCTAGAGTTCAAATTCATTGTTTGTCCTGTTGAACTTCACATTTCACTGAAAGGCAGAGGAGTTTCTGCTTGTCCTTATTTGATAGGTTCCGATTATTTTCTCTATTTGAAATGCATCAACAGTTATAGTTGGATTGGATGGATGTTGTTAGTTCAATAAATAGGGTTGAAATCTTTGTGTGACAATGCTGGTTTCATAGGAACAGTTATTTCAACTTGGAAATATTTCTTTCTTTCCTTTGCATATGACTCAGGTCATTGTGCATGGATACAGGTGATACTGATTCCATAACTGAAACTCCAATGGAAAAGGATGAGAAAAAAAAGCCACCAGCACCAATTGTAGAATTAAGTCCACTGGATTGTCCTGATGTTTCTTTCATTATAAAGGAGAGGATGACACAGGCGCTTAGATTCTTCAAAGATTCCACTGATCATCATGTCTTGGCTCAGGTTTGGGCACCTGTAAAGAGTGGTGGTCGCTGTGTGCTCACAACTTCAGGGCAACCCTTTGTTCTAGACCCCAAGAGTAACGGGCTTTATCAGTACAGGATGGCTTCTTTGACATACATGTTTTCGACGGACGGGGAGACTGATGAAGTCCTTGGATTACCTGGTCGTGTTTTCCGGCAAAAACTTCCAGAATGGTCACCAAATGTGCAGTACTATTCCAGCAAAGAGTTTCCACGGCTTAATCATGCTCAACATAACAATGTTAGAGGAACTTTGGCATTGCCTGTATTTGACCCTTCTGTGCAAACATGTGTTGGTGTAATCGAGCTCATAATGACTTGCCAAAAGATTAATTATGCTCCTGAGGTCGATAAAGTATGCAAAGCACTTGAGGTTGGTTTCCCTGATGCCCTGCACAAAACTGATATCAAGTGCCTCGCAGATGTGATTTTGTCTGAGTGTCTAACATTTGTAATCCTGTTTATGCAACTTGTCTCCTAACCCATTTTTTTAGTTTCTCATGTCATTCTAACTCGGCTCTTTCTTCCCTCATCAATAGTTTCAATATTAAGTGATTCTCTTTATGATTTTTTACCAGAATCCTACTTTCTTTTGGGCAGAATAAGAGTGTGATATTAATTTTGAGCTATGATAACTGCTTGGTTGCTCATTTCTGTGAACGTGTGGGTATCATGATATAATAATTTAGTAAAAGTAGTGAATATGTGATTGCATGGTAGAGGCACCTCTTGTGGTATATTACGAAAAATTTTCGAATTTTGGAATTTGAGTGGAGGTTACAATGAAAAGATTAAGGATTTAATATGCAGCGCTGTGGCTCTAATTGTTCTTTTGCCACAAACTTTTTGGTTTACCCTTTCTTAATTATTGATCTTCAAAGGGAATCAATTTAAGCATTTGAATATTTTGTCCTAAAACTTTGTATCTTCTTGCAGGCTGTCAATTTGAAAAGTTCTGAGATATTGGATCATCCAACTACACAGGTAAGAGCAATATGATAAAGATCTTAGGAATGAAATTTCATCTCCCTTTTGTGATGTAATAGTAAATACCGATATATTTTGAAAACCAGATTTGCAATGAAGGTCGGCAAAATGCACTGGCTGAAATACTGGAGATACTGACAGTGGTGTGTGAAACTCACAAATTACCTTTAGCTCAGACATGGGTTCCATGCAGGCACCGAAGTGTACTTGCAAATGGTGGTGGTTTAAGGAAGAGCTGCAGTAGTTTTGATGGAAGTTGCATGGGACAAATCTGTATGTCCACAACTGATGTGGCATATTATGTAGTTGACGCGCATATATGGGGTTTCCGGGAGGCCTGTGCTGAGCACCATTTGCAGAAGGGACAGGGTGTTGTTGGGAGGGCATTTGGAGGGCACAATTCGGCCTTCTGTGAAGATGTGACACAATTTTGCAAAACTCAGTACCCGGTGGTGCATTATGCTCGGATGTTTGGTTTGTCTAGTTGTTTCGCCATTTGCTTACAGAGCACACACACTGGAGACGACGATTATGTTCTCGAGTTTTTTCTACCTCCTAACATCAGAGATCATATAGAGCAAATGATTTTGTTGGATTCAGTTTTGGTGACAATGAAACCACATCTGCGGAGTCTTAGGGTCCCTTCAGGAAATGAACTTGAACATGAGTTAAGATCTACTGAAATTGTCGACATATCGGTTGGCAAACAGCTTGCTTCCAAATCCGAATTATTTGGAACACCCAAGCCTGCAGCAACTAGCCCGGACACAAGTGGAGAGAGGGTGCAGCCAACTTCAATTGAAGAGCTGCAATCAACCTTTAAGGGCAGTTCTGGACACGAAGTAGGAAGCATTGGTGGTGCAGCTCTAGCGCCGAATGCTTTGTCAATTTTGGAGAATAAAGACACTGGCAAGAAACCACCAAGAAAACGTGGCAAAGCTGAGAAAACGATTAGCTTAGACGTTCTGCAACAATATTTCGCCGGGAGTCTTAAGGATGCAGCGAAGAGTCTCGGGGGTGAGTTTAGACTTTTTGTTTGTTTGCAACAAAATCTGTGTGCTACTTCCATAGGTTCTGTTGACATCTTATGTCTATACTATATAAGCTCCAACTCATTGCAACATTAGAAACTTAAATGAAGAGCCTTTTTGCAGTTTGCCCTACTACAATGAAGCGCATCTGTAGGCAACACGGGATCTCAAGGTGGCCATCACGCAAGATAAACAAAGTCAACCGTTCCCTCACAAAACTTAAGCGTGTAATTGAATCTGTGCAAGTCGCTGATGGGGCATTTACCTTGACTTCCTTGGCTTCATCATCACTTCCAGTTGCAGTTGGTTCCATTTCGTGGCCGTCTAGTTTGAATGCATCTGATCATTTAGGCCAGCCTGGATCAGGAGGAGCATCTGAAATTCCTGGGGATGAGACTGAACTTCCTGAGTTGAATGGATTTGGGCATGATGAGAAGGCAGAAAACACAAAGCTACTGCTAGATGTCAGATTTGGGGAAAATCAGGATCCAGCTTATCAGCCTGTTGGAATTCTGACTGGTGAAGAAGGCACATACAGGTTGAAAACTGGAAGTGGTTCAGGAGAAGAGAGCACAGGGACTCCTACGTCTCATGGTTCGTGCCAAAGTAGCCCCTGCATGCATAATGTATCCTCCTCCCCCCTTACGGAGCCTGGTGTATCACCCTCAAATGAACAGCACTTCAAATTGGGGGCATCTGTTGGATTTATGTCTGAGCCAAGAGGCGTAGGGGAGATCAATTTGTCAACAGGATTCTCCATGGATGCTTTTATGGCTGCAGCACAACCCCAACAACCATTTGGTGTAATGTTAATTGAGGACGCAGGAAGCTCGCATGATCTGCAAAACCTTTGTTCAGCTGGCGAGGGTTTGTTCGATGAGCTTGTAGCGCCAGACTACAGTTGGACAAACTCCAATGCTATCCCTCCTAAAGACTTAATGGTGATAACTGCTGAACGATTGCCACCAGAATCTTCAACCAGGGTCGAATCAAAGACTTTCACCATAAAAGCAACATACGGGGAAGATATCATAAGGTTTCGCCTACCTGTGGCTTCTAGTATTGAGAAGCTAAAGGAGGAAATAGCCAAGAGGTTGAAACTGGAGCAAGGAACTTTCGAAATCAAGTATCTGGACGACGACCAAGAATGGGTTCGTATCGCATGCGACGCAGACCTGCAGGAGTGTATGGATTTGTCAAAATCAGCAGGTAGCAATTTGGTTAGGCTGATGGTTCATGAGATAATGCCTTGTTTTGGTAGTTCTTGTGAGAGTTCTGGGGAATGTGGAGCAGCAGGAGGATTAGGATGTAAATAGGTAAAAGGCTGTAGTTGGGAGTACCAAAAGGACCATTCTTTGCAGTTTTTAGCCTTTTGTAGGGTCGATGATTTTATTTTGGAAGTGTAAAATTTTCCTCAAATGTTAGTGTTAGCTAGTTAGCTTCGATTAGATTTGATTTTCAGAGAAAAAAAGTTGTCATCTGGAGAGCAACAAAATTTTCTGCTTCTTGTTCGTTGTTACTTATCTGTGATAATCTGTACATGGAGATAGCCCTGTTCGTTGCAAAATAAACTGCAGCTTTTGAACCTTTGATCATTCCAGACAAAATGCAAGAATCAAAATGATCATGAAGAGAAAGGTCCTGGAATTGAAAGCTGTATGTGTTTATGTTACAAAGAAGAAAAGGACGCAGCAACGAGATGCACAAAATTTCAAATTTGAACACCAGAGAAGAGCCGAAACACAACTGTAAATGTTAGAATTTCATAGCTGCAGAAGCCCTTTGATTTTTTATGAATCTTCATTCAGTTCAGCAATGGGGGACAAAAGAAGATCAAAAGCTACTACTGAACAAGCAGAAAAAGTTGTCTTGCTAGCTAATTTACAAACCATAAAACTTGCTAATTTGGTAAAACTATTAAAAGATAGTCGTAAACTCCTTCACAGACATTACAACTCCCTTAGTGGAGCCTTCTCAAAGTAACTCCATTAGCCTACAGAGCTCACCAAAAGCTATGCAAATTTCCAGCACAAAGTAAGTACTTGTTAAAGTCCAAGAGGTATGGATTTCAGGTCAAGTTCAAATATGCATGCGAGAATACCATTTGTATCACAAATGGACTTCCAAAGAGAGAGCACTTTATGTGAGAACCTGTATAAACAATTACTCTCTATCATAAACAAGTCCTTGTCATTCTTGTTTCGCCGCTGAAATGAATTCACAGTTGCATTGATTTTGTCCAAATAGGCAACTCTTACGGCCAAGGATGATGGAGCCCCACCATCCCCACCGAAATATGACAGAATCTCCACAATTTCATACTCACACGTCCTTGTGTGGATTTCTGGCTGCGTTATATCCCAATCCTTGTAGATGGCCCAAGTTTCTCCAGCACAAGGAACTATAATGCAAGGGTCCCCTCCACTACAGAGAACTGGATGAGAGAAAATAGCAGGAGATTCAACACTTGTTATGCCACGTTCAAACTTTCCACAAGCAACAGGGAAGCCAGCTTTTATCCACTCCTCCTCACCTTTGTAAACTGGACAAGGTTTAAGCCATGTAACCTCAACTTTTGCATCCTTGTCAATAACATTCATTACTAGGGCATATGATCTTCCCATTTTATGTTTCCTATCAAAACACGCCCACGTTTCTCCGGCATTCACTTGTTGTCTTGCTAGCTTTCCATGAGAAGATGAACTTGGACATGGACAACCAACAGGAGGATTTGAAGCCTGAGAAGATGAACTTGGACAACCAACAGGAGGATTTGAAGCTAAATTACCACCAATTGCATCTGAATCTGAGCCTGAAACATCAATAACTACCGGCTGCTGTTTGCAGCTTTGTGCTTTTGACTTATCATTCCAACCTAAATATGAATACAGGATAGCATGGATCATGAAATCAAGGCAGTGACCATATTTCCGTCGTTACAGTGAATAAACATTAAATCTCTGTAGTGGAATCAGAAACATTACCTGTTTTTTCAAGTCGTCCACTGAATTTATCACCAACGAGGCTTGTTTTTCCCACATTAATCCCTACATTAGCATCAGAGATTACAGGGGAAACCAGTGGCGGGATCATACTTCTTTTCCTTCGCTTCCCCCATATCTTAGGGTTAGGGGGACTTGCAGAATGTGGTTCTTGAATGGAAATTTCTGGAGAACTTTTCAGAGAAAAAAGTTTCAGTTTTAAATCCAGAATCTCCTGGTGTACTTCAAGTTCTTTTTCAAGACTTTTGAGCTCCTTTTCCCTTGTATTGATTCTTTGGGCTTCTGAATTCATCAACTTTTCCTTGTCCGCCAGAATCCTTGCATTTGAATCAGCCTCCTTTTCCCTAACGCCCAACATTTTCTCTCTTGCATCAATCTCAGCTTCTCTTCTCCTAAAAGATTCCGCCAGAATCCTTGCATTTGAATCAGCCTCCTTTTCCCTAACGCCCAACATTTCCTCTCTTGCATCAATCTCAGCTTCTCTTCTCCTAAAAGATTCCTCAGTTAAATCAAACTCATTTTTTCTTCTCTCCACTTGAGAGTGAACCAGTTTCAGCCCTTGGAAAAGACCCTCAAACTCTTGCTCTTTCAGAGCAACTTCCTTGAGCTGTTCATCCACAGAGTCTCTCATTTTCCCATTTTGCAGTTTCTCACCTTCAATTTCCTGCAACATACCTTTGAGAAATTTTTCTTTCTCATCCAGCTTCTTCAACCCCTCCTCAGCGGACCTTCTTTTCAAATCAAACTCTTTACACCTCCGGATCAGTGATTCCTGAACCCTCGTCAAATGCTTCTCTTTTGACTCGAGTTCAGCAAAACTCCCACCGCACAACTCCTGAATCATCTTAACACTGCATTCAACATCCTCCCATTTAAGCATAATCAACCGTATCATTTCATGAATTCTTTCTTCCGCAACCCCTGTTGCTTCAGATAACTTCACCAAAGATCCCATCTTTCTTGCTGGTTGGTGGTTAAGATGACCCTTTTTTTTTTTTTTTTTTTTTAATTTTTCCACAGCTAAAGATCAAAAGAAGAAACACCCAAAAAACCCTTTCTTCTTTCCACTGCAGTAACAGTAAGAGCGCCAAGAAAAAAAAGGTTTCTTTTCTTTGTCTTCTATAGGTTCTCTCTGCTTCTTTGCAAATAATGACGACTGTGATCTAATGATCTCTCACTTCTCTACGTCTCTCCGATCCGACACTCAAAGCATGTGATTGTTTTGAGGCGTTTGGTTGGAGGAACTAAGAGGTTTGTAGTGGAACTAAACTTTAACTTCATTACCTGAAATGGAAATAGATTCTTGGGGCACATGATATCTCTGTTCGACTATTTTTAGCTTGAGACATACCTAGGTGATATGGATGATCACAATAAGGGTGTGGGTTTGATTTCCCTTTCTTTCGGGATTATTTCAATAAAGCTAAAACAAAAAACAAAAAAAAATTTGTGTGACCTTTAGTTTCAACAACTTCCTCTGATTTCTTATTTTTGTTGTCGGTTGATTTCGGACTCTGCATGCAGTGGGTGGAGAATCTTGACAGAAGAAATATAATGGTTCCTCCTTCATGCGCCTAATGTGACAAACCAGAATGCAGAATTAACTCATGTCATCTTCAGTTGTCCATTATTTGGTCGATCGTCTTGGCGCCATTCTGGATTGCATGCCTCAATTTTCAGACACCACCAGCTTCGAGCAGAAATTTGGATGCAGTCATTCTCCGGTCGCTGCAGCAGGAGGATGCAGAAATTGCAGCAAGGATGGCTTTTGTTAATGTGTAAATATGTACAAATATCCCATCCGTGTCCTACCCAATTTAACACTAGTTAAATCAAATGTAAATTGATAAATAGCTTAAATTGAAATAAATAGAAAATGAGTAAGACAAAAGAGATAGGGCTTAAATTAGGAGGACTGAAGCACAAATAGTCTAAGATATAAATACTCCCTTGTCCAGTATGTATAGAGATGTGTTTATTATAAGGTATTAAACCCTTTTTCTTGTCACTATTTCTCATTTTTTCCCTTTTAAGTATGGTTAGCAGCACTTAAAAAAAAAAAAAAAAATTAAGAGTATGGTGCTATGTTTTGCTCTTTATTTATTTATTTTTTTTTAATTTTTCAGACAGTTTCTTCATCCCATAAAGCTCCATATCCATTAAACTTTTCAATATTGAATTTACTAATATTAGACTTTCCATTAGCAAATAGAATAGCGTCATAAGTTTTTTTTTTTTTTTCAAAAATTGATAAAACAAGAAAATATTATTTAGATGAACCATTAATAAGAATAAATAAATCTTATTTCACAGAAAAATTAACTATTTATAGTACAAATAACGGTGTGCATAGCCATCTATTCATTGATAAACAACACTAAATTAATTCTAATAGAAACTAAAATATAAACATACTTAATATTTGATGAGTCTAGAATTAACATTTATTTTGTTCTGAGATTGATTTTATGAATCAAAATGAGTAATTTAACTATTTTTTAAGAAAAGAGAGAATTTTGGCAGGACTTAAGAAATCTCAAGGTGGGATTATTTGAAAAACAATCCCATTAAGATAGTACGTTAAGCTTTAGTTTCCATTAAGATAAAAAGTCGGCGGCAGATTTGGTTTTGCTTGGGTTTTACATGCGAAACCTCACGGCCAAGTAACCTTCTCTTTTCTTCCGTTTAGTAAATTATATTTTTTTTTTAAATTTTATTTCATGAATTTGATTTTGTTTTAAGGGCCTGTGTGCGTGGTTAATTTTGGGCTTTCCGCATAGAAGGCCATTCTTAATTATAGAGGAGTGGCCCATTCCAATATGAATTGAATTGGCCGGGCTTTATCCTTTTGCCCATTCTCCGATGTATCTACTTTCAAGCGTTTTTGCAGAGAGAGAGAGAGAGAGAGAGAGAGAGAGAGGCTGCCATGGGAGGTGAAAATAACATAATCAAGGCAACACGCAGAGGAAATACAGTAACTCAGGGATGAAAGAATTGTACATTAAATTGGCTGAAAGGTTTGACTTAGAGGTGTATAGTTTGAAATACGTTATGAGTAGTACAAGAATAAGGAGGATAATTAAACTGACTGAATTACGGTTATGAGAAAAAAAAACTTACAACTTGGAATTAATATCTTAAAATTATCCGGTCAAAAACTAATGAAACTCGAAATTAAAACACATCCATCTAATAATTTTTTTACTTTTATGGTATAATATTAGTTATATGTTAAGTTGAATTAAAAATTTCAAGCTTTGTGAATATTTCTTGATTTTTTTCCCATAAGCTAATGTGAATGAAGAAGGCAGGCTTGTGTTTATTACTTGCAACAATTGTATGCTTGCTTTTCAGAAATCAAAGGTTCCAATAACAATGATGATCATCTCTTTCTAATCTCCATGGACTCTAAACAAAAACTTAAAATCCAACTTGCAAATTCCATAAATGGCACCAATTTTCCAGAACAAAATCCACAGCCAAATGTAGCAGACAAGACAAGGACCACAGTCCAAAGCAGCCCACCGCCTCATGTTTCTACATTGGTTTCTAACCTTAAAAAAACTCAAAACTGTAAAAAACAAAGGCAAAATTGAAGCATAAAATAAGTAGTAAACATTAAGATTCACCATGTTCATCATAATCCTCGTCATCCTTTTTCTTTTGAAGCTAATCAGGTTGCCACTTGCAAGGGCACATTGGCCTAAAAGTAATTACTTTGTAGTTAGAAGATTTCCATTAAAGAAAAAGGAAAGAAGCTCCAAATAAAGAGCCCAAATCCTAAATCATATTCTGTCAAACATCTTGGGCCTCAGATGGGCGAGAACCATTGGACAAACCATTCCCAGATTTTGGATCTCCAAAGTTGCTACTCTTCTCAACAAAGCTTATTTCTCCTTGGGCCTTTCTTTCTGCAAGCTGGCGCTGGGTTGATTTGTAGAAGATTGCATACAGCAGTAATTGGGCTAGCCCAAGTACAGATCCAGCTGAATTGGGTACCTGAAATTTTTCAAAACCCATAATAAGAAACTGCAGAAAATCCATTCCTTCCTCCTATGCTAGACGGCCCATCATCAGCAAAATTTATGTACCAGCTGGACTAAAAGTTGGGCAGCTCATAAATAATGGAACAAATTGGTCAAAGAAACTCTAATGATTTAAAAGCAAACCCAAATATCAAAAAGGTAAGAGAGACCACATCAAGAACACAAAGCAGTACTTATGTTAGTCAAAAATGGGAAATTAATAAAAGAGAGATTCAAAATTAAACCCAAAAAAAAAAAAAACCCAACAGAGAATTGAGATTAGGCCAGAAGTAGAATCAAATTAAATGCAAAAAGAGGAAGAAGAAGAACGAAGATGTTACGAAGATGAAGATATCGAATCGGATGAGGGCATAGATAGTCCAGCTAATCCCGTTTGCAAAAGATGCAAGTGACAGAAAAAAGGGCATGAATTCCACACTTTTTGTTGTGATCACCATTTTCTGCAATCAAAAATCAGAATCAAACAAAGCCCAGCAAATAATTTTGATTCTTCATCCCCTGAATCAATGAAAAAGACTAAAATTCATTACCATGACGGACAGCGGAGCGGCGTACATCAGGATGTTTCCGGCCATGCAAATAGTGCCAACAATGGTGGATCGGAGTTTGGTGGTGTGGACTAAGGTAAGGACCATGAGAGCCAGGGCAGCAACGAACAGGAATTCTCCGATCATGATGAGAGCCAGCTTGAGCTTCCTCTTCCTTGCCTTGCAGAAAGAGATGAAGATGACCAAGTAAATGATCTCAATCACAAAACCAGTGCCGTTAATGGTGACCACCAGAAGGCTCTTGGGGTGCACCATCGGAAGCCCGTAGAGAACCCACAAGGCGCAGTTGATGAACGTCGCCAGATACGGCACCGGCGAGTACTGCTCCACTGATTTCTTCTTCCATATCCGGATAAATGTCGGCCTGTTTCATTACACACGATCCAAAATCAGAGAGCCCATAAAATAAAACAATCAGAATCATCACCTCACATAATAATAACACACACACAAAAAAAAAAAAAAAAAAAAACCCAAAATCAGAGATGTGAAAAAACAGAAACAGGGCATAGAAGCTGAGAGGAGCTTACAGCGGTGACAAGAACAGGATGAACGCAATGACGTTTCCTGTAAAAGAGAAAAGAATAGAGATCAAGAACATGTATAATTCAAAAGGGTTGCAACTTGCATCATGCATGTCCTTTTGTGGAAAAAACAGTTAATTTTTTCTGGGCTAGAATCTGATTTGAAGGAGATAAAGAAACTCACCAATGATCCCAACAACAGTCCTGGCAGTTTCACTGGAAACCATGGCTAAATAAGGGAGCAAAGCAAGCAAGAAGAAAGAGAGGGGAAGATAGGAAGCTCAAATAGTGTGAGTATACAAAATGGTGAAAAAGCTAGAAAGGGATAAAGCTAGGAAGTAAAAATATAGAGAGGGAATGGGGGAAATTGGATTATCTCAATCCAAAATCGTTTTTCTTGTACAAATATAATGGGTGGAGATGACACATTTCAGGGCTGGCAGGGCAGTTGTTAAGTAAACAAGGGGAAAGAAAATTTAAATTAAAAAAAAAAAAAAAAACTAGTAATAAAATGTGGGGGAAGAAGAGATATGGATTGGATTGTAATAAAGATTAGGAAAATGAGAGAGGAATTTATGAAACTAAGGAAATGGCAGTACAAATGGCACTGCCTTCAATGTCTCACAAATACGCCAGCCATTTGCATTAGAGCCTTAGCGGTTGCTGCTGTGGGTGTGTGTGTGACTGTGTGTATTCTTTGGGACAGCTGTAAATTTGATGAATGTTGCATATGTTAGTTATAGAGGAATTGGTTGGATTGGATGGAGATATAATAATATTTTTTATGAGTTTTTTTGCATGTTAATGCAATTTGGTACTTTGTGTAGTGACTGTTTTCGGCCTCGTACTTCGATGAGTATAATCGTAATTTAGAAGAATAATATATTGTAAAATGACGGTCGATAATATATAATTTTTTTATTTTTATTTAGTTCGTACAAATTTTATTCAACTTTCCAGAGCAGAAATGTTCAATTCGATAATTTCATTATACTCATTCTAATTTAGAAGAGTAATTTATTATAATGTCACGGTCCATGATGTATAATATTTTTTTTTTTTGAATTTTCTAAGGCAAAAATATTTAATTCAATATTTTGATTATACTCATCGTAATTTAAAGAAATAACTTTTTATAATTTGGTGGTCGATAGTGTATAATTTTTTATTTTTGTTTACGTTATGAAAATTTTCTTGAATTTTTTAGGTTAAAAATATTCAATTCGATATTTTGATTATACTCATAAAAATTTAAAAAAATAATTTATTGTGACGGGTGGGCCAATGATGTATAATTTTTTACTTTTATTTACGTCGTAAAAGTTTGACATCGAGCATATTAAATATTTGTGATAAAAATTAAGAAAGAAAGAAATAAAAGGATGAATTAATTCATGTAGTGTTAGCATGGAGAAATTGACCCGCCCACTATCCATATGATCCGTAACTTTCAAAATGCAATTTTTGTACTCTACTTTGGAAGCAAAAATTTCATTTACAAAATTTTGAAAAAAAAAAAAAAGAATTTCATGATTTTAGCCAAATGAAGAATTTAAATTGTTGTTGCGTTTTAATCTTTCTTTTTTAACTAAATAGGAATAAAAAAGTGTTCTATGGAACACTTAATATGTGTGAATAGCTATTATTACGTTCCACCCTTTCCACCATTCGAATACAGGTTATTTTATAAATTTATAATTTAAAAAATATAATAATAAACATTTTTTTTTGAATTATACCTTATCAAAAAAATAGAAGATGAGAAATAAAAAAAAAAATTTTAATTACTGTTTCTGTAAAAAAAATATATATATATATATGGTATTTATTGAATTCAAAATCATTCCAACAAAACGTTTTGTTTGTTTTATTATTTAGTTGATGGAGTGTAATTGCATGTGCTTCATATGTTGTTTTGTGCTCTCTCTCTCTCTCTCTCTCTCTCTCTCTCTCTCTCTCTCTCTCTCTCTCTCTCTTTATTTTTTATTTTTTTTATTTTTTAGGATTTTGAACAAAATTGGTGATGAATTGGGGATTTGATCATCAAATCAACATCATCTAACCATTTGAGTCCTTTGACTATTAACTGTAAAACTTTTGTTTTTTGGTTTGATATTAAGAGTTTATTGTCTTCCACATTTTTATGAAACTTGTGTGAAAGTTTTAATTTTTTAATTGAAAATATTTTTATAGTTAAATACATTATAATTATTTCTCCAAATATGAAAATATTGGAGATTTTTACTCTAAATTAGCTCTATGTACATTGAAATATTGTACTCTCACCCGTATATTTTGTATATTATTATAGGATTTACACTATTATCGAAAAAATTAGTTAATACTCCACTATTTTACTTTGACTTCCCCTTTTACTCTTATTAACTTAACATTAAATGGAGTTTTATTTAAAATTAACTCTAATTAATGGCTGAGAAGGGTAGAGTATGAAAAAATTAATAATTATTGTTTTTTAAATTTTAATCAGATAAATAAAAACTACAAGAGAAGAAAATTCTAAAGCCAAGCCTATTTAGAGAGTGAGGGAGTATTTTTTATTTTTTTTAATATTTATTTTCTTGTTTTTGGTGGAATGTTCATATCTCAAAACTTGTGTACGTATCTGCCACAATCATTTAAACTACCTCGTTTACTTTAGTCATTGTAATAGCATGACTTTTGTGAACAGGATAAAGGAGTGCAATTTGTGTTTTTACATTAATTCAAAGCTAAAATAGTATTTATTACGTTTTAAATTAATAGTTTATTTATTAATGTCTCTCATCATCACTTTTAATATTAATATATTAAAATTTTGACAATTAATTTACGATAAAAAAATATTAATTTGTGATTGTCTATTTGTATTACCTAATTCTTTAATTTTTTTTTTATAAATATTCCTGTGTAAAAATAGTTCATTCGTCTTAAAATATTTTTATTATTTTTAAATTTTAAAATAATAAAGATATTTCAATTTTTTTTTTAAAAAAGGACGCTATTTAATGCTATTCTTATTAAATAGAATAATTTTGTAGAAATGTGAAATTATAAAAAGAAGTAAAAAATTGAATACACTTTCGAGTGAGGATGCCAAATTTGTACTACACTAAATCCAAATCCCACACGAAATATGATGAAATTAATTAAGTATATGATCATCCAAGCAAGGTAAGCTTAGAGGTTGGACCTAAGCTAGCTATTAGTAAATGATTAGACAAAAACCACTAATTGTAGTTAGGCCAAATTTGTGTTTCTAACTACATAATAGTACTTATAAACACACATGATTAATTAGAGTAGACAACATTAATTAACTTGTTTTCTCTTCAACTCCAATACTTCCCTAACTAGGTTGTTTTACTTGCTATTAACCATCCAACTAGCTCATTTAATGCACCCTTTGACTTTGACGTGCGTCTTTCTATTTACTACTCACTCCTTCTACATATAATAGTATTGTTTTGTATCTTTACCTGTTATCAAAAAAATTAATAATTGTTGAGTTACTGGTTAGTATCTTTTATTTTTTACCCTCAACTTGAAAAAAAATGGCTATTCTTTATGGAGGAAAGTAGTAGTTAAGTGGTAGATTGTAATGACTTTGCAAATTGTGAAGAATAACTATTTAATTAACCCCATGTCATGTCTAGAATTCTATTTCGGCTATCTTGATTTTGACTCCGTATTCGATATAGTTATTATTAAATTAAGATAAGATCGATTAAATGACAAGATATTTAAGTATATTCTTACTCTTTCTTTGACTTTGACGTGTGTCTTCCTATTTATTATTTAATTAACCTCATGTCACCATGCTCACAATTCGACTTTGAATTATCTAATTTTGACTCCATGTTTGATGCAGTTATTGTCAAAAATATTAGTGACGAGATATTTAGTTACATTCTTACTCTTTGCCAAAATAATCTTTCTCCTATTCACTCAAAAACAAAGTTGAGTTGAATTTCTTGGTCTTCCATTATCAAGGGAAGGATACTTTGACCCCTTTGTTTTTTTTCTCTGCATGATTTGTAACACTAGCTCAAAGAAAGAGTAAAATGAAAAATCAATATTTTTTTACCACAAATAAAATACACTTAACAAATTAGACTTTGATTCTACGGTTTTTTTTTTTTTTTTTTTTTAACCACAACATGACAAGAATAGTAGAGTAGCAATCTTCTATTTTTCCTTTTCTTTTATATATGGAAACCAAAACAAGTTATACACGACTCTCTTTATAATCATTCAACCTTACAAAATAATATGAGGACAAATTATATTTACTCTAAAATTTGACAAAACTACAAACCGCTTACCCTATTTGGCAAAACTTCGATCACTCTGGAAAAATCCCTAAGCCATCATTCATGATTAACTAGCCATCCAATCCAATAAATTCAAACTTGCAAAACTTTAAGATAAACGTTATAATCATGTTTTGACATATTATTTTATTTTATTTTTCTTTTTTTGATAAATTATATTTACCTTACCTATAATTTAGTAAAACTACCGATACTTTTCTAGATTCCCCACAATTACATTTACTTCCCTAATCGAAACCCCTTTGTCGATTATGATATTCCCTCCGTCTCGATTTATCTGTCACTTTGGTCATATTTATTTGACGCTTTTAAACAAATGAGGTAAAATTGAGTTAGTATTCCTATTTTAACCCTCATCAAACTCTGAATCTTTTATTGACATTAACAAATTCAAACTAATAGTATTAATTACATGCACTAAAGTATTAATTACGGTCATTGATAAGAGTAAAATCTCTCCTTGGTAATACTAGTAAATCTATTTAATTAAGGATAAAAAAAGATATTTTATGAAACAAACTCATTCATTAATTGTGATTCTTAAGAACTGTGAAAATTTTAAAGTAACAGATAACTCGGGACGGAGGGAGTAATAGGTAAGAAGAGTCCTAAAACCCATATTAAAAATCACTCACTCACTCACTAGCAAAGAACCATCAATCCGTCCTACGATTGTGACAAAATGAAGTGAAGGTACCTAAAATTTCACCCTGCCAAAAATGGAAAAAAGAAAAATAAAAAGGTAGCTTATTTATATTGGAGTCAACTCTATAGAGAGTATGTTTTCCTCATTGTCTGTGCCAAGGACAAATTCCTTTCCTTCAAGATCGGGATGATTTCTCCATTATTGATCATGGTCGTTACGCCTATCCCATTTTATAATATTTATATTTATTTTAATAAACGAGATTTTTATTGTAGAATGAAACCACCAAACTCGAATCATTAAAGTTTGAGGAATTATAGATGTTTGGCTGTTGTATAATTTGTTTGGATTTGCAGTAGCCACCCAAAAAAAAAGTGTTCTTATGAAGGAGAATTTCCCTTCCCCCTAAATCGAATCGATTAATCTTTTTAAAATTACGTTCGTATATATACGTTATGTTATAAATATAAAAATAAATAATATTTATTTTATGTGATTTGATCAAACTATGAATATTTCTTTAATTAGTAATAATCAACTTCTAGTAGATGAAAAAAAAAAATAAAAATATTGACGTAAATATTTGTTTATATTAAAAAATAAAATTAACATAATTTTATAATCTCATTTTAATAAAAAAAAATTTTTAAAAAAAATATTTTTAATAGTTTTTCAATGTATGACTTTGATCAATGAGATAATTATTAGGATTTGGACGGGGTATTAGTAGTTTATGGTGGGGGTGCCAAAATATCTATAAGGGAATAATATGGAAGAAACGTTTGTCTTAGTTATTGTCTCGTTAAAATACAGAACATGTCCACATGATAGTTGCATATGATTCAACAGAAAGCAGTGCTTATTTTTGGCCTGGGAACCGGCTTTATTATACAAAGAACATCAAATTATGGCCATTTTTCCCAATCAAAACGACAAGAAAAGGATGGGAAAACCTGGAACTGCACATTGAGAAAACAATGACCAACCAAATTGAGAGAATTTGTTCTTCATCACTGTCAGATGTGATGAAAATGGGAAACAGTCTTTTCATGGTAAACCTATAGCTGAATACCTTCTACTTCCCACCATTGATTGACACTTTGGAGCCTTTCCAGCTCCTTGCACGGCTTAGCCGGCCGGCCAGCCACTTTCGGCGGATCGCCCCGCCAACTTTCATAAGAAGGGAAAGATGTTGAAGGGAGATTCCCAACCCCCCCCCCCCCCCCCCCCCAATTTCAGATGATAAGTTAAACAGTGGTGTCACTTTCCATTGTTTGGCTCTGGTAAGGAAACCAAATCAGATGACATTCGTGCATGCATTCAACTATGAAGGGATCCCGGTAAGAGAGATCATGCATCTATCTAACTTCGGTCTTCCATCCTAGGGTAAAAATTTCAGTGAAAATATTATATTATTATAAGACACTAGCGAAAATGTTAATACGAGACATCGGAAATAATATTAATTAATTAAATAAATAAGATTATTATTTGAGGACAGAAAAATTTGTTAGTCAACTTCATTGCCCATTATGAGGCATCAAAAATAATACTAATTAATTATATAAATAAGATTATTATTTGCGGACGAAAAGATTTATTAGTCAACTTCATTGCCTTATGGGGAAAATGACCAAGTAAGTTTGTTGTTACCTTTTGGCCTGTGCTAGCCTTTTTTGTGTAACTTCTCAGCTCTGCTCCTGAGAAATAGTGTTGCTCCACGCCTAGTTAGTTGTCTGTCTAGGGAAAAGCCATGGTTCTAGTTTAATCTATAAATTTCTACCTTTAACAAAAAATAGTTTAATTACATTTATATTTATCACCCTTTTATTCAAACTCACAACAACTACTTTTTTTTCTTAATAAAAAGAAAAAATGAGAGTAAATTGAAAGACAAAATTAATCAGGCTTTATAGTCTTATTTTTTAACATTTTATAATGTTTAACTTCTATCAGGAGATAAATATAATTTTTAAAATCTAAGAAAGTATAATGTTTAACCAAACTAATTCACCTTTTTAAAAGAAAATCCTACACTATTACATCAAATCCTATCTAATATAATCACACAAATGGGTCACTGGCAAAGTGAATTATATTTTTTAGGAGACGATCTATCTTTGTGCTATAATTAGACAAGTGTTGAGAGAATTGTATTTTGAGGAAGACCACTGCCGCTATGTCTCTTTATTTGTTTATGAAGCTGCTCTACATCTTACGTATCTTCAAATACAAGCTCTGAAAATATACCCATTTTTTTCAAATCAAAGGTACACCAAGAAAACTGCATGATATACAAGAAGAGCAAGAAAAGAAGATGAATTTCCAATAATATATCTTCAAGATCACAAAGCAATGAGAAGAAGCAGACCACATGAATGGAGAACCAATGGAAAATTAAACGCACAAGGGAAAATGCAGGAAAGCCCTCAACCAGATCATAAAAGGAACTCTATACATTGATGTTTTCTATGTTACAAAGACATATGAATGTGTGAGAAATTAGACGAGAGCCAAAAGAATTAAAAATCACCATCAACTTCTAAACCCAAAGGGAGACCACTTCTTTGTTGTCTCTTTCTTTGTTCTTTTAGAGTTCGGGTCGATGAGGTTCTCGAGCGATTTCGCCTTTTTGTTTCGAGATCTGCCTGCTTCTTTCAAAAGCTCTGCTAGCCTCGTCTTTTCGTCGTCGAAATCTGGATTTGCAGTTCCAAGCTTCTCTTCTCTCAATTTTAGGACATATTCGAGAATCTCGATTGCATCTTCAACTCTGCAAGTTCAGCACAATAGTATAAGAAAACCTCAACATTCAAACCAGGACTAGGAAATGGGCAAACCAAATAAGGAGAATGGCAAAACACCAAAAGAAAGAGAATGGCAAGCCCTGATTCTTGCAGCAAGCCAAGCACTACAAGGGGAAGGGAATATCTTATACTCAGTCACTACTAATTGCAGACAATCACAAGTTCTAATAGTTCTAAGCTATTCATGTAATGCAAATGCCGCATGGCCTTGGAATATCTTTTAATGCCGTTTTGCACCTGTTGTTAACCAAAAACTACACGGCTAGATCTTGAAATAGATTAGCTAATATTAATTTGAACTAGAAGAGGCTGCTATTTTGGTGCTTCAAGTATTGTCACAATAGATCAGAACCACAAGTTTTAAGGTCAATGAGAAACCAATTTACTGTCAAAAAGTTTAGGTGATCAAACCATTCTCGGATATGTAAAATCGGTTTATCATCATAAGAAAGTCCTTACAGAAGGTTGATGTGAAGTGCCAGGGATGATATGCTTGGGAAAAAATTTGCTAAACATACACTACAGTACATATTTCAATAGGTTGAGAACAAAAATTACCTTCCCATTGCATCATAAGTCGCAGCAAGATTGCTGTAGACACCAAGCGTATCTTGATGACAAGGGCCGCACTCCTGTTCAAGTATCTCTCTTGCTTCTTCAAACAACTCAGCAGCCTCATCAATCCGAAACAACTGTACACATGCCAATCCCATTTGGTTTAAGACCACACCGAAGAAGGCTGATTTCCTCTCGCCACTGGCCCTTAGTTTTACTATGGCACTCTCAAAAGAGCTCCGGGCTGCTTCATACTGTCCAACCATATAAAACATCACGCCCATCCGTGCTTCTATTCCAGCAATTGTACTTTGCTGCCCTGGTTTGTCCTCTAATAATTTCATTGCTTTCTGCAAGAGTTTGAGAGCTTCTTCAGGTTCATTGAATAATTCGTGGATGGCAGAAATTTCTGTCAGCCCACTTGCGATCTCTTCTGATGTTGTACCAGGAACAGGTTTTCCATATATCCGCAGAGCATTTTCACAATAGGACCTGGACTCTCTTAGTTTTCCTGTCTTGTAGTATAAATCAGCAAGTCTCACAAAAACAGAGGCAACTAAAGGGTGATTGTCACCCTTCGATGACTTAAAGACAGTAAGTGCCTTCTGGTAGGCAAAGACAGCCTCATCAAACCGAGAGAGCGATAAATAGATGTTACCAATGCTAACATCAATGGCAGCAACCTCATTTTCCTGTCCATTGGCAATCATAGCCATACTAGCTAGCACAAGGTGTTCTAGAGCCGCTTCATAATCACCTTTAGCCTCACATATAAGAGCCATCAGTCGACGATCAGCAGCCTCTTCCAGAGATGCCGGTGGACTGTGCACCCGGTGAATTTCCAAGGTTTTCTTGCACAAATTTTCAGCATCATCAAACTGCATTGCTTGAACATGGGCCTCAGCCAAATACCTACAAATTGAACAAATTCAACACATCTAAACTGACATATTCACCTTGAATACACTACGGCAATTTATTAAACACAAAAGAAAAAAATATGCCACTCATCAAAATCACATGACACAGCCTAGTTAATTTCTTTTAAGTTTCCAATTATTTTCTTATCTTAATATAATAATGCCCATTCGTAATTGTTCATAATGCTTGGTCCTGTTCCCCTCTCAAAGTTTATGATGAAGATTCAAGGTTGGCAATGTTAAACAGCAAGAGCAAACCAGGAGTTACAAAATGCTGCAAAGCATTCGACCAATTTTAAATCCTCATTCCGAAGCCTTTATTTATCAATGCACCTTATTTAGGTTTCTCAGTGAAAATCAATTGAAAACAACTCATATATCAATCATAATGAGATCAAAAATCTGGATAGTATATCTTAATCAAAGCGTTCCTGTCTCTCATTAGTAAAATGAGGTAGTTTAACTAACAAAGATTACTACCATACTCACTAACATAAAATGGAAGAACTTAATGGTTCACTAATATTATACAATTAGTACACGGGAAGGAGGCCCTAGTTTGCCAGTTAATGGTCCCACATCCAGCATTGTTTCAATTTTAGAACTAGGTAAGTTTACTTCCAAAAGCCGAACTTGGTAAGTCTTCAAACTTTCCTTAAACCTTATCATCAAATTATCCTTTATCAAACCAAATATCAACTAATTTTCATTATATTTTAGCCCAACGAAAATGGCGGGAAATATTTACCGGCAAGTCTCCGCGACTCTGGGATCCGTTTCTCCTAATGCTTCCATTTGAATCTTTAATCCTTCTTTATAACAATTGATAGACCGATCCAGCTGTCCAAGCATCGAATGCGTATCCCCCAGCTGCATATATCCAGAGAAAGCGGCGAGCGCGTGATCTGCACCTCGGCTGACCTCGGGGACGCTTATAGCTCTTTCCAGCACCGGAACCGCCTCTTCGAACCTCCCCAAGCTGCAGTAAATCGCCGCGACAACGTGCAAACTCATAGCCAGATCCAAGCTCGGCTCTCCTTCAACCACGCACCTCTCGAACGACTTGGAAGCTCTCAAAGCATAATCCAGTGCCTTGCTAGGACCCTCGCCGGAAGCAATGGTGTCGCGGGCGAGCTTCAGCAGAAACGGACCGAGATCCGGATTATCAAGCGAAGTCTCATCAATCACTAGTTTCTCCGGAGGCGATTTCTTCTTTCCAGAGCTCCGATCCGGCGACGGCTTGGCTCGCGAAGTCGACGGCGAGGGGGAGGGAGGCCTGCGCGGGACAGGGGAGCTGGATTTCACATTCCCGGAATCGGATCTTTCAGCAGGTGGTCGGATCTGGCCGTTGGAATCTTCCGGAACCACGACTCTCAAAGTCGGAGCCTCTGGCGGTGTTTTCACCGAAACTAACCCCGGCATTGCTCAACCGACGGTGATTATCGAAAGCAATTAAAGTAATTAAGCAAAAACAAGCAACAGAAGCGGCGGCAACTCGGTTTAAGTTAAAAGCTCGGAATTATATAGTGAGAAAGGAGATTAATGAGCTTAATTAATGGTGATTAAGAGTTCAATTAATGGAGGTAGGATTGAAACAGGGCTTCCGGTTGGGTTGGTAGAGACTGAAGGAAGTGGTGACTGTGTATTTGTGTGTGTAAGGGTAAGGCGGGGAAAATGAAGTAATTTCCGAGCTGGGATCGGGTGGATTAAGATGTATCCAGGTAACGGTGGGGTCTACAGAGGACTGTTTGATGATGATAATGACGTGGCGGTTTTTTATTTGCTGGAGGTGGGAATTGGGATGGTGTGGTATGGGCAATTTGTTTGTTGGAGATGATTTGATTTTGAGGGAATTGTAATTTTCAAGTCTTATGTTTTGATTTGTAGTCATTACCCCCTTTAACTTTGTGATAATTTTTGGAGGCTTAGCATTATGATGTTTGTAATGATAATGAACCCATTACAGAAAAGAAAAGAAGAAAAATAATCAACAGATAAATATAATAACTCGTTATACATATATATATATATATATTTTTTGTAAAATTTTCACTTATTATTCATTTTATTGTAATTCAATTTTATATAAAATCCAGAAAAAAAAATGAATTGTTCTCATTTCTTATTTGATTTATAATGATACTTAAAAATATTTGTTTAAACAAAATCGTTATAAATTGATATTGCTTATTCGACTTATTATTACTGTTCTAAAACTTCAATCTTACTAGTAGATTCAACATTCATCTTATTATCACTGCTCATGTGGAGTATTTCATTTGTAATAACAGTAAAAGTAGACCTTTCTCATCTTTCTTATTTGTTCGTATTTGGATAAAAAAAATAAACGATATTTAATAATACCCTAATGAAAAAAAAGGTGATGAATGTAATAGTTTGGAAGTAATGGGGAGGGTAGTGTGATTAAAGAGAATTATGAGGACTTTCTATCCATTCCATACGAAAATGACAAGGAATGATTGCACAGATTAAAGAGTTGATGCCTTCGTTGAGAGTAGTGCAAAGCTCCCGCCCGCCCCGCTCAGGTCAAAGTCAAATATTATGACATAGTGCCATTGATAAATTTAAAAAATTACTCAAGTAATTATAAATTTTTTCTTTATCATATATTTTGTATGACAGAAAATTATAATAGTTAACGATGAACTCGTTTAAATCTCGAGTAATAAAAATTACAAGAAAATAAAATAACAAACCGTGGGAGCCTGCAAAGCCGCCATTACAAACATGCATCATCAAGTTTTCAACACCATTGATTTTATGCAGAGAAATAAAGAGCTAATAAAAAGTTCTAGGTTGCATACATATAAAGCAAACGTTGCCGCCGATCGAAACATTTCAAGTAATTTTATTGTTAATATTAGTACCGATCGATTATCATCATCTCATCCTCCTCTAGCTCTGGAAATTTTGGACCTTTTTGGAGTTGGATTTGAGTTGTTCCATTTTTAATGCGGGCCGCCAGGACCGCCTTTGCCTTTTCCAGGGTCATGGGATGAATTCGGTCCCGGATCATGATAATCAAGAACATCAATCCGGCCACCACCGCCGCCGCCCAGTAGCTTCCTTGTTGCCTGATGCATCACCTGTTTGTTTTGTTAATAATCAGCTTGTTCATGTTAAAACTTTGGAGAAATTAATGTAACTGTAAAACGTATGTCTTCATCCTTTAAAAAAAAAAAAAAAAAAAGTTGAGTATGTAATATTGTTTTCTGGGACGGAAGCAGGGAGATGTTCATAAGTTTCCATACCTTCAAATGCAGGCTGATATCATTCTCTGCAGATTCCTTCTTCCCATAACTACCTATTTATCATTCAAAAACAGAAGCAGAGGAGTCAGAATACTAAGCAGGCAGAGGTAAAGTCTCGTGAATCATGAGCAGAACTTGATCAGAACAATCCCATGCAAAAAAAAAAAAAAACACAAAAGTGTTTGCCACATTTGAGACCTGAAAATGAGCTGAGAAGAACAGCAAGGAGGAGGAGGAGGAGAAGCAGAATCTTGGTCCGAGGCAGCATTGTATGGAACAGCTAGCCCTTTTCTTTGGTGCAAAAACAAGTCTTGTTGAGCTTTTGTTCTCTTATCTGAGAGAAAGGCAGCAGGCTGAGCAGATGGAAGATATATAAGCAAAGAAATGCAGGAGGTTTGATGCAATTAATTAATAGTGGTGGCAAAAGCAGAAAGAGAGGAGGAAGACAGCGCGGTTTCTTTCATTGTTATTGGTGGTTTTGTTTTTTGGGTTGAATTCAATCGAGAGCATGTTTGAATATAAACCCTGGGATCCCAAATTCATCACACTATTATTTATCTCCTCCACCATTTTTTAATAAGTCAACTCTTTGCTTTCTTCCTTTTTTCCCGTGTCATTTTCCAGCCAACAAAAAAAGGTTTGTCACCTCTATAAGGACACGTGATGTCGGCATTTACAATCAAAACCCATGTACATTGTTTGTATTCTGCTACTTTCATTGTCAAGAACTAATCTTCACAGATTATATTTCAGTTAAACTAACCCCAATAAACGAATGGATACTGCAGACCAGGCAAGAAAGAACACCAGTAGTTGCAGTGAGTTCTTGATTGCTTCATTCTGTTTGAGTTACATGAAAACCAGTTGAAAAATCCAATCTTTATGTTAAAGATTAATAACCCTTATGTTGAACCTACAGTACAATTATTATTGAATTTAGGAATGAGAAAAACTATGAAGAAAAGAAAAGTCCAAAATTCCAAATTGCATTACAGGTACACAAGTAGTGTCCAGATTCAAGAAAACCAAGTTCCTTCACTCTCAAACAAGGAAAAAGATGTTATATTGGTAATGCAGGCGGGCATGCACTGACTATTTCTGGTGCGCGATTCGCTGTCACTTCACCTCTCACTCTCAGTCAAATTCTGCCTTCTTTTTCTTTCCAAAAAAAAAAAAAAAAAAGTTTTAGAGCAACAAATACGACTCTTTTTTTGGGGTCCGGTCCAAATTAATACAAAATTTGAGGATGTGAACGAAAATATTTAGAATATGAAATGTGTGGACCATTTTTAGGCCTCTCGGATTTGTGAAATCCGACTCTCTTAATCAATTTGAGATTCAGATTTCACAAATCCGATTTCTTATTCCAAAAATAATTCGGATTTTGAAAATCCGATTTCTGAAAAAAAAAAAAAAAAAAAAAAAGTAGTACCATGTCCAGAACAACTAGCACCACGTCAAAAATAACTAGAACCACGTCCAGAAACGTCTACATCCATGCATATGAATTTAAGCTATTTTTTTTCAAAATGACAACCCAACACGTTTCAGAACAACTAGCACCACGTCAAAAACAACTATCACCACGTCCATAAACGTCTATATCCATGCATGTGAATTTAAACTGATTTTTTTCACAAAGACATCCCACCACGTCAAAAACAATTAGCACCACTTCCATATACGTCTACATCCATGTGTGTGAATTTAAACTGATTTTTTTCACAAAGACAGTCCACCACGTCTCAGAACGCTAGCACCACGTCAAAAACAACTAGCACCACGTCCAGAAACGTCTACATCCATGCATGTGAATTGAAGCTGATTTTTTTCACAAAGACAGTCCACCACGTCTCATAACACTAGAACAACGTCAAAAACAACTAGCACCACGTCCATAAACGTCTACATCTATGTGTGTGAATTCAAACTGATTTTTTTCACAAAGACAGTCCACCACGTCAAAAATAACTAGCAACATGTCCAGAAACGTCTACATCCATGCATGTGAATTTAAGCTGGTTTTTGGTATATGGAATAGGTAGAATTGAGATTTTGAAGTTCATATTTGTGTTTTGATGAGTTATTGATGTTTTGGTATATGGAATAGGTAGAATTATGATTTTGAAGTTCATATTTGTGTTTTGATGAGTTATTGATGTTTTGGTATATGGAATAGATATAATTGTGTTTTGAAGTTCATATTTGTGTTTTGATGAGTTATTGATGTTTTGGTGTATGAAATAGATAGAATTATGTTTTGATGAGTTATTGATGTTTTGGTATATGGAATAAGTAGAATTGTGATTTTGAAGTTCATATTTGTGTTTTGATGAGTTATTGATGTTTTGGTATATGGAATAGATAAAATTGTGTTTTGAAGTTCATATATGTGTTTTGATAAGTTATTGATGTTTTGGTATATGGAATAAGTAGAATTGTTATTTTGAAGTTCATATTAGTGTTTTAATGAGTTATTGATGTTTTGGTATATGGAATAGGTAGAATTGTGATTTTGAAGTTCATATCTGTGTTTTGATGAGTTATTGACGTTTTGTTATATGGAATAGGTAGAATTGTGTTTTGAAGTTCATATCTGTGCTTTGATGAGTTATTGATGTTTTGGTATATGGAATAGGTAGAATTGTGATTTTGAAGTTTATATATGTGTTTTGATGAGTTATTGACGTTTTGTTATATGAAATAGGTAGAATTGTGATTTTGAAGTTCATATTTGTGTTTTGATGAGTTATTGATGTTTTGTTATATGAAATTGGTAGAATTGTGATTTTGAAGTTCATATTTGTGTTTTGATGAGTTATTGATTGATGTTTTGGTATATGAAATAGGTAGAATTGTGATTTTTTTTTTATTCGTATAATGAATTAATTTGAATTTAGAAAATCCAAATTCAATTTAATTCGGACAATAAATTCCGAATTTAATTAATTCAGATTTCGTAAATTCGAATTAATTATTTAATTTGGATTTCACAAAACCGAATTAATATTAATTCGGATTTCACAAATCTGAATTAATAATAATTTGGATTTGTGAAATTCGAATTAGTATTAATTCGGATATCCATCCAATCCGGTCTCGGATTTTGAAAATCCGACACCGGATTTTTTTGGTCCAAATTCGCCAAAATTCGGATTTGCAAAATCCGAATTCCTTCAATTCGGATTTTGCAAATTCGACTTATAAAACCCCACCTCCCTTTTTTTCTTCTTTTTTTTTCTACCTCGCGAAATTATTCTCTCGTCGGATTTTTATTTTTTCATTGTATGTTTTGAAATTCGTATTTTACAAGACGTTTTTGAACGTGGTGCTAGTGTTCTAAGACGTGGTGGACTGTCTTTGTGAAAAAAATAGCTTAAATTCGCATGCATGGATGTAGATGATTCTGGACATGGTCCTAGTTTTTTTTGACGTGGTGCATGTTGTTCTGAGACGTGGTGGAATGTCTTTGTTGAAAAAATCAGTTTAGATTATAATGAATGGATGTAGACATTTCTGGACGTGGTCGTAGTTGTTTTTGACGTGGTGCATGTTATTTTGAGACGTTGTGGACTTTCTTTGTTGAAAAAATCAATTTATATTCTAATGAATGGATGTAGACATTTCTGGACGTGGTCCTAGTTGTTTTTGACGTGGTTCTAGTGTTAATAGACGTGGTGGACTGTCTTTGTGAAAAAAATCAGTTTAAATTCACACACATGGATGTAGACGTTTATGGACGTGGTGCTAGTGTTCTGGGACGTGGTTCTAGGAGTTAGTATATTATACTCCTAGGAGTAGTAACATTGTTACTATTCCTAGCAAAAAAAAACACAAAACACAAAACATGAGGCTGGACGACGGTGGTTTTAACGCCTCTTTAATAATATAACCAACACCAGCTCCCCTTTCCCCAAATCTTCATCCCTTTATCTTTCTCTCTCGAGCGATTTCTCTCTCCAAACTCTCTTCCCCCGTAGCTTTTTGTTGCCGATTCCGAGAAGATTTTTGAAGATATCTCACCGCCAAAATACTCTCCACATCTCAAGCTTCAAAACCCATACCATTTTCTACAATTTCGCCATTTTTTGGGTTTGAGAGAACCCTAAATCAGCTACGAAAATGAAAAGAAAACTAGGGTTTTATAGATCTGAAGAATGGGATTCGTTTGGTTGTGTTTGCAACCCATGAAGATGAAAGAAAAATTAGGGTTTTGGCAAAAGATGTGTTTTTTTTTTTTTTTATGTAAAATCGTATGTTTTTGCTGGCTTGGTGATGTAAAATGGTGTTGTTTGTGTAAAATGGTGTTTGTATAAAGTGCTGTTTGTTTATGTAAAGTACTGTTGGCTTATGTAAACTTATGATTCTTTAGTCAAAATGTTGTTTTTTGGTGTAAAATACTATTTTCTGGTTCAAAGTGGTATTGTTAGTATAAAAACATCGTTTTGATTCGTTTTTGTAAAGTGTTGGTTGTTTATGTAAAGTGCTGAATGTTTGTGTAAAGTGCTGGTTGTTTATTTTCTGAATGTTTATGTAAACTGGCAGTTGGGCAAAATTTATGTAAACTGCAAAGTTTACTTCAAAGTTTATGTAAACTGCAGTTTACTGCAAAGTTTATGTAAAATGGTGCTTGGACAAAGTTTATGTAAACTGGTGCTTGGGCAAAGTTTATGTAAACTGCAGTCTGCAAAGTTTATGTAAACTGGTACTTGGGCAAAGTTTATGTAAACTGCAGTTTACTGCAAAAGTTTATGTAAACTGGTGCTTGGGCAAAATTTATGTAAACTGGTACTTGGGCAAAGTTTATGTAAACTGCAAAGTTTACTGTAAATGAATCAAAACGATATTTTTACACTAACAAAGACCATTTGAACCAGAAAAGAGTATTTAACATAAAAGAAAAGCATTTTGACAAAAGAATCAGTAGTTTACATAAGACAACAGAACTTTTGCAGAATACAGCTCTGTTCTTTGTTATTTTTTGGAAAATCTAGAAATCCAAAGTTGCTTATATAAATTTCTGAGCAAACCTTATGCAAAGAGGTTTAAATCGAGCTATAGTTTGCTTAAATCGAACAAAGAATGAAGAAGATATGAATTTCTGAAGTACAGTCATTACTTCAGAGTTTTTTGCGAAAAGAACAGCACTTGTAGCTCTGTTTCAGAGCTAATTTATGGGAGATTTACAAGTCCAAATAAACATCCGTAAAATTATGTGTAATCCTTGTAAAGAGAGGTTTAAAACAAGCCAAAGTTTGATCAAAACGGATGAGAAACGATGGAGATATGGAATTCCAAAGTTGGATGACAGCTGCAGAATTTTCACTCCACTTTACATAAACTTTGCAGTAAACTTTGCCCAAGTACCAGTTTACATAAACTTTGCAGTAGTAAACTGCCCAAGTACCAGTTTACATAAACTTTGCAGTAAACTGCAATTTACATAAACTTTGCCCAAGTACCAGTTTACATAAACTTTGCAGTAAACTTTGCAATTTACATAAACTTTGCCCAAGTACCAGTTTACATAAATTTTGCATAAACTTTGCAATTTACATAAACTTTGCAGTACAGTTTACATAAACTTTGCACTAACAAAGACCACTTTGAACCAGAAAAGAGTATTTAACATAAAAGAAAATCATTTTGACCAAAGAATCAATAGTTTACATAAGCCAACAGAACTTTTGCAGAACGCATCTCTGTTCTTTGTTATTTTTCAGAAAATCTAGAAAGCCAAAATTGCTTATATAAATTTCTGAGTAAACCTTATGCAAAGAGGTTTAAATCGAGCTATAGTTTGCTTAAATCGGACAAAGAATGAAGAAGATATGAATTTCTGAAGTACAGTCATTACTTCAGATTTTTTTGCGAAAAGAACAGCATTTGCAGCTCTATTTCAGAGCTGATTTATGGGAGATTTACAAGTCCAAATAAATATCCGTAAAATTATGTGTAATCCTTGTAAGGAGAGGTTTAAAACAAGCCAAAGTTTGATCAAAACGGATGAGAAACGATGGAGATATGGAATTCCAAAGTTTGATGACAGCTGCAGAATTTTCACTTCAGTTTACATAAACTTTGCAGTAAACTTTGCCCAAGTACCAGTTTACATAAACTTTGCAGTAGTAAACTGCCCAAGTACCAGTTTACATAAACTTTGCAGTAAACTGTAGACTTTACACAGTCGACTTTACATAACTATCGTGCCCAGTTTACAAAAGCCCAAGTCGAGTTTATATAAGCACACATTCGAGTTTACATAACACTATAGTACCTTTAAACACACATTCGAGTTTACATAAAGCACACAGTCGAGTTTACATAACACTATAGTGCCCTTAAATACACATTCGAGTTTACATAAAGCACACAGTCGAGTTTACATAAACACAAAAAACGAGTTTACATAAACTATCGTCCCTTAAAACTGTCACAAATGGATACCAAATTTGAAATTCAAAATCACCGCCCGTCATCATTATTTGTCTGCTGAGCAACAAACTGCAGTTTACATCAACATTTGATGCTCGTGAACCTTTCTTTCCCTTCAGCAGCATTAAATGTGCATTAAATGCGATGTGAAGGTAGGAAGGATTTACAGAACCAGGTTCAATCCCGGTTTTGCCATCACTAACCCAGTTTTTTAGCAAAAAACCGGGTGGGAGTAAACCACCCGATTTACTCCTAGGAGTAGGATATAATTTGACGTGGTTCTAGTGTTCTGAGACGTGGTGGACTGTCTTTGTGAAAAAAATAGCTTAAATTCACATCCATGGATGTAGACGTTTCTGGACGTGGTGCTAGTGTTCTGAGACGTGGTGGACTGTCTTTGTGAAAAAAATAGCTTAAATTCACATGCATGGATGTAGACGTTTCTGGACGTGGTCCTAGTTGTTTTTGACGTGGTTCTAGTTGTTCTGAGACGTGGTGGACTTTCTTTGTTGAAAAAATCCGTTCAACAATGTTTTGATTCGGATTTTAGAAATCCGAATTCAATTGGTTTCGAATTTTTGATATCTGAATTTAATTAATCTAATTAATCTTCCTTATTAATTTTTAATTTAATTATGGTTATTGATATTTCGAATTTTTAAAATCTGAAAGTTTATAAATTCGGATTTCTAAAATCTGATTTTGTATTATTTTAGATTTTTAAAATTCGATAGGCCTCTTTTAGGTCATACTTTCCTTTTTTTTTTTTTTTTTTGTCTATAAATTTATTTAGGGACGGGATTGGTGGGTGTTTGGGGGGTGGGGGGGAAGAGGAGAAAGAGAGGAGCATATAAGGAAACTAGGAAGAATAAATAAACAACATGGCTCATGTGTTTTGAGTGTTTTTTGTTGTGTGGTGTGGGAAAGATACACTTCATCTTGGAGGAGTAGAATATAGAAGAAAGAAGGGAGGACCATTGATAAAAATGGTTAGTGAATTGGGTAGCAGTCACATCACTCTCAGTATTGCATGACCCTATTCCGCCTCTGATTGCATCACTCACTACAGTTGCATTATGTGATAAAGCCTTATCTTTGGTGGGGATTTTTCCATTGAAATTACAAAGACTTGTTTCTTTGGAGTATATAGGCTACAGAGGAAAAGGATATTTATTTGTATATATATTGGGAAATAGTTGAAGATGTAGTCTAGATACCTATATGGATATGGTTGAATTAACTGTGCAGCTTGGTGCGGCTTACTGTGGACTGTGGAGAAAGGTCAGCTTTAGAGGAGGATGAAATATTCCAATATACTTGGTGGAGGAAGAAACCCTTACTATTCATATTAATATATTATCAGTTTACAATTTCACAGACATTAAAATAATTTTAAACCCTATACAATTGACTATAATTACATTAATTATACCAAAAACAATAGAGATTTAAAGAGTCGCACTATATCCATATTAATATGATATAAATTTCAACCAATAATCATTACTTTAAATCCAAACTTCAACCTTAACTAAATAATTTGTTATGCGTATACTTGGAATTGACTTCTAAACTGACATCAGCCCATTGCTTAAAAGTTAAAATTAAAACCTTTGTGTGATGATCAGATCATTGCGAAGAATTAATGGCTGTTTTAGTACGGAAGCACTTCATCTCGTAATTGGAGAAAAGGCAAGAAGAAGAAAACTAACTAAAGGCAAGGCAAGGCAAGGCAAGGGACAAACTAACAAAAGGGTCAATTTTTCTAACAAATGGAGCAATGTATGCCGATTAATAGGGCGCTGTGCAGGCAAAACAAAGGCTTTTACAGTTGCCGAGTGCTAACCTCAAAATGACCTTACCATGAAGCCAACCATTCTAAAATATTTGGAAGGCGCCATCCTATAACAAGAATTTTAGACACAGTTAACAGCAATTGATTAGCAGCCGTACTAGGTATTAGGTACTAGGTATAGACAGCATCTACAGGTGGCAGTTGAATTTGAGGGTATACAAGTGTAGAGCTCTTACTAATATGCAAAAACAGCTCTGCCGGCAAATACAGACAGCAAGGACGTCGCACCTCCTCCAAAATTTAGCTTGGCTCGAAAAGTATCTGACATCTGCCTGACGAATCGAGTGAAGCTTACCCAATTATCAGGTTCAAATAAATGCTTGTCCATTCTGTTAAAGTTGAAAGAAAACGCCCGCCTTTCCGGACCACCTGAGAAGAACTTGGACATCTTCAACAACTTATGAAATGATTCATCATCGAATTGAGTCGCCAAATTCTCACCTTCCATGGGGATATTGTAGGTCCGGCAAGCAAGTAGAAGCTGCCTAATAAATCCTTCAGGACTACTCATTGGGTACTTCTGCCGCACTTCTACATCTTTCATTTCGAAACACGTACAACGCATTGTAAAACCATACTTAGCAAACATGCCTGCGATAGGCAGGTATCCATCTCTAACACAAGTATTATAGTAACCAGCTGTTAACTCTGATGCATGAGATGAAGTGGCGTAGTGCCAATGGATCGCAGCCACTTTTCCTGACAGGTTGACTTCTGTGCCCCGAAAAATGGCCTCTGCTTCCCTGCAAATCCTATCCCCATGCAGAATTAGAAGTCTCGAATACCATTCAAGGAAGAACTCCCCATATGACGTATTCCAAGAACCACGACTCTTGAAAAATTCAGTATTTTCAGGCTCATGCGTCAAATTGCTGGCACCAATAGGGCTACCATTTCCCCATTCACGATGTCCCCTTTCTATGGCGCAAGCATTAAGAGACGCAATCATATACTGGCAAATTAGAAAAGGCAAGATTAAAATTTGTTCATTGAGGACCGTATCCAAATAAGATATAGGAGAAATTCCCAAGCAACTTAAAAGAGTTGAAATACTCCAAGGTGACATGTGGTGCTACCTTGTCATGGCATTGAAATTCCCCAAGCTCACTAGGGCGATAGGGCCATGTCACCTTCTGAGACAGCTTCTGAGAAGGGCACGATGGATATCTAAGTTCACCAGCAGGGCCCATTCCAACTTGAACTCCCTGCAAATTTAACAGCAAAAGCTTCAAAACCATAAGGCACACACATTTCTACGTAGACATAAGGATTTAACACTACATCAACAATCTTACCGTTATGACACCACCAAGGAATGTTCTGAAAGTGTCTCGGAAGCTCCTCATGAAATCAGAGTATGCTTGAACTGGTGATCGTCCGTGAAGAACTGGAAGAGTGTCACATCCTAGGGATATGTATTCCATATTCCTTCTTCCAAATTTATCAGAATAAGCTAAATCTCGATTACTGTCCATCTCTTCAAGAACCCATTGAGGAAGGGGAATCCTTGGAACAGAACGCAAAAAGTTTCAGCAACAAATTCAAACACTTGTCTCGAAGTTAAATACTAACTAGAAAGTAAGCAATTGAGACTAGTAATGATTCCAGCACTAAGATAGAATGACAATGTCTATGCAATAAGCTTGAGTGGAATCCAATCTTAAAAGACTAAACATAGGACAAGCTTCAACCATAGATCACTGTATCTGATGAAAGTATGACTTAAAAAATTAAAGCTCACATACATACATCATTGTTCAAACATAAACAGCACCCCTGCAAGAGTTCTAAATGCATTCCAACAATGTCACATTCTGGATTTAAGTTTGAAAGATACATTCCAAGTAGTTTACCTATCATCTATTCTTCCATAACAAGTCATGGCAGCATCTGGCACTACAAGCAGTAAGTGATATTGAGTACCCATATTAGAACTTATCTAAGCCTACTTCTAAGCAATGAGTAAGTCCCCAAACGTGCCACATTCCATACATTTCTCTACTCAAGCTTCGGAAAAGGTACTTTGAGTACATTATTTATTAATAATAACAATATAATAGGCACTAACATTGCAAGAAAGTCCACTAGTTAAAAATATTTATGCACGAAAAGTTCAGAGCTTAAGAATATCAATCATAAAAAATTATTTCTCCAGCATATAAACATGAGGATGCCATGCGATAGTGCTATGCATCAATACAACGATTAGAATAGGTAAAACTTAAGATGCTTGCAACTTTACCAACCAGAAAGGATCGCCGGGGCCAGAACCACATTGATGAAAAGCCATAACAGCTCTAACCTTCAAACCATAACGTTTCGCCAAATGCACAATTTCCAAATACCCTCGCCAATTATAAGCCCTAGGCGATTCTCCTTCCACCAGCCCCCACCATACCTCCATCACCACCCCCTCCACCCCCGCCACAGAAAGCGCATGAAATGACTGTGCCATAGTTCTGCTCCTCTTCATCTGTCCTGATGACGAGCTAATCGCGTCGAGCGGGAGCGTGACGAAAACCGGCGTGCCGCGCCTCCTATTGTGCGGCGTAGACACGCCATGCTCTAGCTCGTACTGGAGGTCGTCGTCGTCTTCGATTTCAAATCCGTTTGAAGGCGTGGAGGAGGAAGCTTTGAGGCGAGAGGTGACGCTGAGTGGCTTAGCTACGGGGAACCGAATCCGGGAGAAGCGCCCGAACGCAACCAGTGAATCAGTCCGATAGCAGCAAAATGAAGACGGAGGCGATGGCGATGCGATCGCCATAACTGGCGACTTCAATCTTAGGTTAGGGCTCGGCCGGATTACAGACATTAGCATAGAATCAGAACTGCGAATTCAGAAGAGAGTGAGAGTGTGTGTGTGTGGAATACGAAGCGTTAATTCCAAAATTGGCTCTCCAATTTCAACTTCATTTTCGCATTTGCCCCCTTACTTCTGAATTGAACCACTGTGCCCAAATATAATATAATGGACTAGTGTCATTTTCTCATTCTCATTTCCCAATGTCCATTTCATAAACTGGCCCCTCATTATATAGGCCTATGGCCGAACTCAATCTGAATTGCTATTTGATTGGGTCGTTTTGACAGTTTAGGCCCAAATATAACTTTCCATAATTCCATGATTTCTTTAGAAAATGGCCATTTTCAAAACAAAAAATTTCATAACAAAAAGACATCAAAATGTATTAATAACTAACCAATTGGAGTAATTGTGTTTGTCGAGGGTTAAAAGTTGTCTCTTATTAATTGTCATTTTATCATTATCAAGGTAATTTTTTTAATTTTTCATATTTTACCCTTCCTCAAAATTGGTAAGTGTATTGAATCCTACCATCCAACTACTATTTTATTAGTAATTTTCTCTTTAAATTGGGATAAAAGAAGAAAATTTATTAGACTAAATCATTAATTACTACTTTTCTTTAATAATAGCGAAATCTCTAAAACGTCTATTAATTTGGGACGGAAAGGAGTATATAGTATGAGATTATTTTTGAATTTGACATGCGGGAATGGAAATTAAACCAATCAATCACTGATTAATTGTTATTCGTTAAACTAATACGATTGCTTTTGACTTGTTTAGTAAATTAAGACTAGCATCATTAAAGAAACGAAGGTTGCATGTGTGTTTGATATGCGAGAATGAGAATGATCAATCGACAGTCGAAATCATTTACCAATTACTTTGTTATTTTTCCTGCACGTCAAATATATCGTATGTGGTTTAACATATATATGTTTACCTTTATTTACTTATAAAAAGATGCAACAATCGAAATTATTTACCGATTGTTCAATTTCTAGTATCGTCCGAATAGACACACACTAAGAATAATAATTTAGTGGTTAACACTTTACATAGAAACCGATATTTTCACAATAATAATAGCACTTTTCTTTTGTAGAAAACATTTTTTTATATAAAAAAAAACTCCATAAATTGGGAGGTTTTTGTGATCTATGCTCCATTAATGTGTATTTTTACCGGGCCAATAATGGGAACTGAAAAATGGACGGCCATGATCATCTCCTCCCGACACTAGATCCTTCTTAAAAAAACCAATACCAGACGACTCGGTAGGACGAGCACTCCCGCATTTCACAATTGGACGGTGTAGATCATCCCAACTCAAGATCCAACCCAATTGGCTAATCAAATGCATACTGAATTCTTATTGGTCCACGTCAACAAGAATGACATGGTTTCGCGCATCACATTTTTTAAAATCGCGTTTTCCAGAAAATTTCCTTCCTTTGTAACGCGACTACCATTATATATAAATACCACTCTCTCCACTTTCTTCTCCAAATATTCACTCCAAAAATATTTCAGACATTTGAACTGAGTAACTAAACGACGAAGCTTTACTGTGCGTCTCTCAGAAAAGAAGAGATAAATAGAGTGGGAAAAAGTGTGTGTATTTAGAGGTGAAGCTATGGCTGCTGCTGGGGGCGGTTCCTTCAGGAGGAGCGGTTCTTTCATTGTGCTCGCAATCGTTTTGTTCGGTAATACTTTTTGTCTTTAAATTTTGTTTTTCGTTTTGGTTTTCGAATCATATTTATTAGTGTATTTAGCGAGAGTTCGTTTGGTTTTGAATTTCTAATGCATTTAGCGCGGGAGATTTCTGATGTTTAGATCTGGATCCGTTTTGGTTCGTTTGAATCATGATTTGTTCGGGTTTCAGATCTGTTTTGGATTGCGTGTTATTGTTTTTGGAATGTTTGATCTAGTCGTTTGAGCTGGTTTAATTTCAGTTTTTGTGTCTCTGGCATGCTGCATAAGTATCGTAATCAGAAATGTGTAGGTTAGGTTGCAAAGTTAGCTACCTGGTTTTCTTGAGATGTTTTTTAGTCTATCTTGGTAGTTTTGTCTAGGGTTATGATTTTGTAATATATATGAAAGTGGCTTCTGGCTTTTGAATTTTTTTAAAAATGTAGTTTTCTCACGTTTCCATGTTGCATTAAGCCAAATTACCTCTTAATGTCAGTTATATTTGGCTTATCAATGTGTCTATAGCAGATAATGTATGAATGAGAAACAGAAAGGGGGGGGGGGGGGGGGGGGTTGGTGGATGAGTTCGATGGTTGATATGGCCAGTTATGATTGGAGGCTGATACCCTTAGCTTTAGCGTTTTGTTTCAAGAATTAGCTCTGTCAAGTTGGAACTTTTATGTTTATGTGTAGACTATAATGTAAGCTAATGGTGGTTTATTTTGAATCACGTGACAAGTTTTTATTCATTATCTATTCTTGTTTGTGCAAAGTAGAATTTATGCCATCTGATCGTTTTTATTGCTTTTAATGAGCCATTTTTCATGCCACTCATTTGTTATCTAATTTTTGTCAGCCATTATCCTGTTCATGTTGCATGTGCTCTCTTTGACCCATTTCACCATGGTATTGAAATTGGATGGTGCTGGGAATTAGTTTTAATATTTTACTATTGTTAAATGTAGGTTGTTTATCTGCAATTTCCATTGCCAAAGAAGAAGCCACAAAATTGGGAACCGTTATTGGAATAGATTTGGGGACAACCTACTCTTGTGTTGGTGTTTATAAGAATGGCCATGTTGAAATTATAGCAAATGACCAAGGAAATCGTATTACTCCATCATGGGTAGCCTTTACGGATTCTGAAAGGTTGATTGGTGAGGCTGCCAAGAATCAGGCAGCTGTGAATCCCGAGAGGACCATCTTCGATGTTAAGAGACTTATTGGGAGAAAGTAAGCCACTGCTCATTTGTGTTACTGTTTTGTGATTTGTTAATCTTGAATAATCATTAAATCCTAACATTTATCTGACATGTTATTTGTCCGTTAAAAGGTTTGAGGATAAGGAAGTTCAGAGAGACATGAAACTTGTTCCTTATAAAATCGTGAACAAGGATGGGAAGCCTTATATCCAAGTAAAGATTAAGGATGGTGAGGTTAAGGTCTTCAGTCCTGAGGAAATTAGTGCCATGATCCTAACTAAGATGAAGGAAACAGCAGAAGCTTACCTCGGAAAGAAAATTAAGGATGCTGTGGTAACTGTACCTGGTAAGTTTTAACTGTTAAGACTGAAAACTGACTATTGGCACTATTACGTCTTGACATTTCAACTTTACTAATGATCTTTTGGTTGTCTGTATTTTTCAGCATATTTCAATGATGCACAGAGGCAGGCTACCAAGGATGCAGGTGTTATCGCTGGACTGAATGTTGCCAGGATAATTAATGAACCAACTGCAGCGGCTATTGCCTATGGGTTGGATAAGAAAGGTGGAGAGAAGAACATTCTTGTGTTTGACCTTGGTGGTGGAACATTTGATGTCAGTATCCTGACCATTGATAATGGTGTTTTTGAGGTTCTTGCCACAAATGGTGATACCCACCTTGGAGGTGAGGAAATAGTTCTGTGAATTTATATCTTAGTCATGTCAATGAGAATTTTAGCAGAGACATGACAAGCTGACAGATAATCTTTTAATAACTCTTTTAAGAAGTTAACTGTAAGGTGGTTAATGCTCTATTTTGTTCACAGGTGAGGATTTTGATCAGAGGATTATGGAATACTTTATCAAGTTGATTAAGAAGAAGCATGGAAAGGACATTAGCAAGGACAATAGAGCTCTTGGGAAGCTAAGGAGGGAAGCTGAACGTGCCAAAAGAGCTTTGAGTAGCCAGCACCAAGTCAGAGTTGAAATTGAATCTCTTTTTGATGGTGTTGATTTCTCCGAGCCATTGACCCGTGCTCGATTTGAGGAGTTGAACAACGATCTCTTCAGAAAAACCATGGGACCAGTTAAGAAGGCTATGGAAGATGCAGGTCTGCAGAAAAGCCAGATTGATGAGATTGTTCTTGTTGGTGGAAGTACTAGGATTCCAAAGGTTCAACAGCTACTCAAGGACTTCTTCGATGGAAAGGAGCCCAACAAGGGTGTCAATCCAGATGAGGCAGTTGCTTATGGTGCTGCAGTTCAAGGAGGCATTCTAAGTGGGGAAGGTGGTGATGAAACAAAAGGTAATTATAGCATCCGATCAATATCATGCAGCGTTTTGGGTTCAAGAAATCATAGACTATGGAACTCTGAAAACTTTCAATCTTAATTTTTATGCTATTCTCATTGCAGATATCCTACTCTTGGACGTTGCTCCTCTCACCCTTGGAATTGAAACTGTTGGCGGCGTGATGACCAAGTTGATTCCCAGGAACACAGTTATCCCAACCAAGAAGTCCCAAGTTTTCACCACTTACCAAGACCAACAGACCACTGTCTCCATTCAGGTATTATTCCATTTTCCAGTTAACTGCTTACATGAAACTTAATGGATGTCACCACGCTGAGTTAGTTTATTGTTCTGGTAACAGGTTTTTGAAGGTGAGAGGAGTCTCACAAAAGATTGTCGCCTGCTTGGAAAGTTTGATCTCACTGGAATTCCTCCAGCTCCAAGGTATTTATTTTAATGTACCGTTTTCCAATGGTTAGAAATAGTAATGGTTTCCCAAGCTGCTATTATTTAGCTAACATAACTTCACTGAACTTTATGAACAGGGGTACACCCCAGATTGAGGTCACATTTGAAGTCGACGCCAACGGTATCTTGAACGTGAAGGCCGAAGATAAAGGAACTGGCAAGTCAGAGAAGATTACCATCACCAACGACAAGGGTCGCTTGAGTCAGGAGGAGATCGAAAGAATGGTTCGTGAGGCAGAAGAGTTTGCCGAGGAAGACAAGAAGGTCAAAGAAAGGATCGATGCTCGTAACAGTCTGGAGACATATATCTACAACATGAAGAACCAGATCAACGACAAGGACAAGCTGGCTGATAAGCTTGAATCCGACGAGAAAGACAAGATTGAGACCGCTGTGAAGGAAGCCATGGAATGGTTAGACGACAACCAGACAGCCGAGAAGGAAGACTACGAAGAGAAGCTTAAAGAGGTCGAATCTGTGTGTAACCCGATCATCACGGCAGTGTACCAAAGATCAGGCGGAGCACCTGGCGGAGCGTCAGCTGAGGACGACGAGGACGGCCACGATGAACTGTAAGGTAACTTGCGCTGATAATCCAACCAAATCCGATTCGAGTTTGACCACTGCGGAATGTGGAAAAGGAAGCAGCAAAGAAAGAAGTCGGGATTTAGAGTAGTGGGTGGGAGGATGAGTTTAGTGTAATATCATCTAATATTTGGTACATTGAATTAAAGGGTAAAGAGGATTTCCCTTTCTTCGCTTGAGATTTTGTTCAGGTGAAGATACTTTTTTAGGAAAATATTTCCAGTTTGACATTTTGTGTATTTTGGCCGAATTCTCAAAAGTTACAGCGTCTTTGTCGACCGTCTGCCATTAACATTTCCTCATTCATTTGCAATGCATTTTGTACATCAAAAACCAAAATGACCATAACTCAAAGAAAAGAACCAAAACATAATAACTGATGTCTCTATTATTGGACATAATTCAGTATTGTCTGTATGGTTCATTCGATAATCTCAGTATTGAAAAAGGGTGGAAAATAAACCACCATGGATGTGGCAGAAGCAAACTTGCTATTAAAACCCAGCTTTGGGATCTCCTGAACCAGCAGCCACAACACCCATTCCACCTTCTGTGGTGACGTTTACATTTTCACGGTCAGCTACCGGCGAAATCACGGCAACTTTATCGCCATCCATATCACGCACCAGTTCATCAATCTTGCGAAACTGATACGGCCACCTCGCATTGTACAGAAACTGGCGAAGATCGAACCTGTTGTCCTCGGGCGAATAACTCTGCACAAACATGAAATGCCCTACTGAGAATCCTGATGGTAATTACACCTAAATAGGGTATAGAAATTGAGAATCTAAGCGCAGTACCTCGGCGTGATAAGATGGCGTCAAGACGGTCATTTTGTGTCTGTTGATAGAATAATACTTGAAGAAATACTTCACTTTATCAGCAACCTCTGCTGGACTTAGCTTTGCACCCCATTTAAAACACAGATTCTGAAGCAGCAGAAGAAATATATCAAACTTTTGGAGCATGCTAAACTAAGGGTCAAAATGGTAGAAGATGTTTTCTTAACGTTTGGAATGACAAACCTTAAACATGGACACCGGACCACATCGGAAAATCTTGCGCAATCTTCCATATACTGAGAGTTCTTCGTATGTCATTCCCATGTCCACCTCGTCCAGCTGCCACACAGAAAAGATCCCATCAAACGGTAAGCCTTAATAATCCACTTAGTTTTGATTGCAAGATGTTTAGATGTTAAGCACAAAAGTCAATATAGAGAACATCATATACAAGAACAGCCAGCTAAAAGGAATCCAGGAGCAATGCAATAACTAAGAAGTACAACAGCGATGAATAAGCCAGAACTGATAAAGGCCAGAAACAGAACCTGACTGTAATTGGATCGTATTGGCTCCAATTCGGCTGTTGGAGGAGCAGCCTCAATTTCGGCAAGTGATGGATAACCAAGATGTATAGCAGCCCACTTCAAGAAAGCACGAAGATCAGTCTTGCTGATACTCCCGATTGGATTAATATCTGCTGAACTGCAATCGTACTGCAAACAATAGCTTAATCAAATAGTATTAGGGGTGAAGCAGGCAAGAACCTAAAAAGGAAGAGTTACACATCGTCTGCAAATCATCCAAATTAATTCTTTTAGCCATTTATAACCTAAAACTTCTAGGTGTTTCTCAGAAGTACCTTTGTCAGGTAACCACGCAATCCTTCATCCACGTTGGAGCTTCCCAGAACCAGATAAAAACCTGGTTTATTGTGAACCCAAGGCAAGAGCGACGCAAACATGAACGCCAGGACCATTCTGATTCGAGCTTGAATGTTTTGCAGCCCCAAGTTCTCAATGTCTGATCCACCGTCTACCTGTGCAGAAAAGACTATATTAAAACCCTATGCAAGAGCCATTCCATTCAGTATCCAAGGATGTAATAATAGATAGTCCTAAATGGAAAAATATAGAAAGTCTTAAAAAAGGAACTGTTTGATGATTGAACAGATTCATGATTTTTTAAGGCAAATTGAATACGAGCGCAAGACAAATTTAGAAACTTGATTTGTCAGTCCTCTACCTTGTAACGAGGTCGCTTTCCAGTAAGAGTGTGAAATAAAGACAGTAAGGCTGAGACCACTCCATCTATGCTAACATCAAGATGCCATGCTCCAATTTCATCTGCCAGCACTTTAGCCCGTGTTTTTGTGGCTTCAGAACTGTAGGATATGAAGATTGTTACTGACAGAAAGTCTGTAACAATAGAAACTCGACATAGAAAAACAACAGAGAAACCGAATTGGAACTCGTGTCATTGGAGGATTAAACATAAACATGGCATAGGAAAACCAAAAAGGAGAGAAATAAAAAGAAAAAAAGAAGAAATCTAGACAAGTATCTTATGATATATGAAGAAAAATGAGGTTCTCAATTTAATTAAGCACACACCTGTTTTCAGATCCCATGAAAACAGTGTAAAAAATCCGTTCAGCAAATTCTTTGCTGTCACTCGGAAACTCTCCAGAAGTGTAATGGCCAATTCGGATTGCATCAGCTTTGACTTGTTCGTCACCGCTTGCAATTTCTGATCAAATAATTTCATCTTCAATCAAGAGATGTAGTAGCTAGCACGCTAACGATAAAATTACATGGTGATGAAAGTTTCACCTTTCACTACCATCTGGCACATGCAGCCAACTATAGCAGCCACAGAAGAGCTATCAGCCCCACCGGAAAGTGGAAGCAAAAATCCAGAAGCACCACTTCTCCTCAAATAATCCCACAACCAGCAAGCAGGTCCAAAAGCTATCTCCTCCTCAGGAGAGTGATATCTAATCTATGAAAAATTAACGGAGATTATGACAAAAGATCAAATTCAATGACCCAAACATGAAATAGATTGCCCCTGTAATTGTAAACCATTAACTTTGAATCTATTGTCGCGTTGCCACTATGATGGGTGCTAAAAGCTAAGGTGGAGCCATCAGCAATCCATCGGATTCGATGATCATTGCCAACAGGAGCTCACCTTAAGTGGACTTGAAAGGGACATTTGGAGATTAAACGATTGACAAAGCTTCAAAGGTACAGTCACAGATGAAATTTTCTTTTTGCAGCTAGCTTGTTCTTGGAAACAACTTATGGATCCTCTGAGACTGGCAACCTGTGATAAAACAGTGAAAATAACTTCAATGTATACGGCAACTCATATTTCAGTCACTAAAGGATATAAAAGTTGGACTAAAATGAAACAGCATAAATGGCATTTTCAAGATAAAACACAGCAGATGAACATCCAAATAGAAACATCCACCAATACAGATATTAAGAATGAAATCAAGTCACCTATCAGCCAATAATACCCTTCTGTCAATTTGTCATCAATGTAGAAAACCGAGGATAAACACATTACTGCAACAAACCTTTTTTGGCCTAGTTGAAATCATTTGCATTGTACAATATATGATCATTAGTTGGATTCTTCATATTTCAGTCCAACAAATTTCAGGATGAAGTATAAGAGAAGGGGGGAAAAATCAAATGAGACAACAAGAATAAAATTAAGACACATATTGGGTTCACTTAAAATTCTAAGTATGTAGGCATGCATAACTAACTTATTGTACAGAGAACAAACAAGTGGTTTCAAAGAGAATGCAAAAGAAAAAGCATCCAAGATAAACATTTGCTCTTGTAAGTCACAATAAATATGGAAATTTAGCATACCGCATCTAAATCAATTTGAGCAATGACCAGTTCCACATCCTTCAAAGAAAACTGTGAGCCTTGTGCAACCACATCTCCATTAACAACAATACAAGAACACCCATCTGCAATGAAGAACTGCTGAGACTAAAAATCCCTGAACTCCATGTTCAACAATTGTCTAACATGCAAAGAATGATTCTTTCCCAGGAGGCAGATATTCTATGTTATCATTAATACTGGAAAGAGCAATTTTATCAAACAATGCTGAAACCATGCACGGGAATTGTTAGTAAAAATATAATGTAAAGGAATGCCAACTAAAACCATTCCACCAACCATAATAAAGGCGGCCACCATCGCATCCCTGGTGATTACTGTACATATATACTCCTCCACGTGTATGGGTAGCTCCTATAAATGCACGAAGTCGAAGATCAAGTTTTCTTAATTGATGGTGACTGCCACTGGCATTCATAAATACTTCAACTCCATTCAGTGCAAGCTCAGCATGAGAAGGCATAGGACTAAAAAGTTCTTCGCAAACCTCTGCTGCAACAGCTCTAAGGATAACACAATTTTAGTGTAAATAAGTTTTCGAGCAATTTGTAGGAGTCAAAACATTTTACGAGCTCAATATTCCTGTGCAGCTATTAAGCAAAGTTCAAATCTATCCAATAGAAAGGAGATGCATGCTAATGTGATCCTTTCAATGGTTATAGACATTTTGACTCATTGTGCATAGAAATGAAAATATTTGCATAAAATGATGTCAGTTGATCTATTTCGCATTATCCTTGTATTCGCTGATTGATACTATTTGAAATCATAAAGCTCATACTGACAATTACAACAACAGAAGCTCTCCATGATATTAAAATTTAGTCACAAGACATAGAGCTATGCACTTTATGCATAAAAATCTCGCAGCTCATTCAACTGAATTTTTAAGAATAAAAAATTGTTGGCCAATATCACATCAGTGGAAAAAACCAAAAACTAGAGTTGGCAGGGTAATAATACATACGTGTCCAAAAACTGAATGTATCCGTATCCAAAGGGTACTGTTTCCTGTGACAAAACCTCAGAAACTTCAGGAGGTAGCAGAAAGTCCTCAAGATAGTCTTTCTGCTTCCATGCTGTAAACCACCTTAGTTCCCTGTAATTTCCATCGTTTGCGAGCCACATTTTAGGACGTATCATGACAATTTTTCTGTTTAAGCACAAAATTTGGCAATTGTATCTCTCCGAGCCGTTTATAACTGGCATCCCAAAACTGCACAGAATCCCATCTGTCCAATCACCCAGCAAAAGTTCTTTTAAACAATCCCACCTGCACATATAACTCCAGCATTCACATCCCATTTTTATGTCAATAAAAAAACAACATTCTGAGAATAGAATACCAGCCTTCATACACCATTTTTGTCTAGATAGTAAAAACTACATTGTTCAACAAAAAGGAGAGAACACTTTCTTTTAGCCGTTCACAAGAAAGCCATTTGATTTTCATTATCTTATAACTTTAAGAAATTACTTAATGTTCCTAGAAAAGCAAAATATGAAATACAAACTAAAAACCTGTCCAACACTTTTTCAATCACTCTGAAGGAATATACACAAACAAAATAGAAACTTTCACAAATTATACAAAACTCTAAAGCAAAAAGTACAACACTTTAACAGAAAGAACAAGTTTTGGGGGGTTTGCTTACAGCATGATAGATGTTCTGAGTTCAATTTTCACAACCCATTTTTAGTAGAAGATCACAGAAAAGAACAGTACTAGGTGCTAACTTTCATCAACTGCATTCATAAAAATTTTAAAAAAATTATAAAAAAACATAGGAATTCACGAACCACATAAGATTCTGAATTAGAAGGCACAGAACTTTGCAACAAGAAAGAATCTTTCTTGGGTTTGGCTTACGCATGAGTGACGGTATCTAGTTCCAAGAAGTGATCTTCACAGCCATATCCAGTGATTTCGAGTTCAGGGCCCAGCCTAATTACAGCTCCAGCTTGCTTAGCCCTGGTTATGGATTCCTTAATGTTCTTCATATTGCAATCAAAATCCATTGCCCATTGATTCAAATTACAAGTTGCCACTTTTATCAACCTCATCTTCTCTAAAACTTCAATTCAATATTCAACAAAAAAAAAACTTTTGAATGGTAAAATATACAACTAGATTCCACAAGAAACTGGAGAAGTATTCTGACCGCTGAGGGGAAAATCTCGGCGCCTTTTACACGGATTATATGAAGCTGAATGGGAGGCGAGAGTTGAAAGCTGACACGTTTGCAGGAATAACAAAAAAAAAAAAAAAAAAGCTGATTGTATTTATAGTTAAGTCCTTCAAGTTTGAAAGATTATAAAAATGTCGCCAGAAAAACAGATTTGTGCGCATCCGGGGAATCGAACCCCGGTCAGTACCGTGGGAGGGTACTATGATACCACTACACCAGATGCGCTGTTGATCGATTTAGAACTGGAGCGAATCTCTTGATTTACGAAGAAAAAACTTGAAAATTATTTTCTGGGCCTAGGTCCATCAGTTTCGATTTGTCACAGCGGCATAATTTGATTTCCTCGGTGAGACTGTCAATGGCTGCCTCCCTCGGTCCATATTTTTTTCAACCTTCCTCTTCATCCTTTGATAGTAGTAGTTCTTGCTGCTTAGGTTAGATTGTATTGCTTAGGTTAGATTGTATGCTACCTGGTATTTGAAATGGGCTTTCTTTTTCCTTGGAGCTAATCGTCGAAACAATTCAGAATAGTGATCCAACTCATATTTCCAACTGAAGGGGAAAAAAAAAAAACGAAGAAAGGAGCAGTCTTTTTGGAAATTAGAATGTTGAGGATGAGAAGGGCTTATTCTACCATGGTCTCGCTTGTTTCAAATGATGCAGCCGCCGCTTCAGAGTCATCTGTTTCAGGTACATTTCCACTTCCAAGTTTAAACCCAGATCTTGAATCCGGTTATACAGCTGCTGCAACCACTAAGAATCGTGAATTTAAATATCGGGATTTGAAATCGAAGAGGGTGGTTAATGGTATTAATAAGTTGGAGGATGCTATGGCTTTTTACGATCAGATGCTGCAAATGAGGGCAATCTATAATGTGATTGACTTTACCCAATTGCTTGGGCGTGTGGTTGAGATGCATCATTACTCGGCTGCCATTTCTCTTTACAAAGATATGTGCTTTAAGGGTGTCCCAGTTAATGAGTATGCCATGACTATGATTATTAACTGTTATTGCCTCTTGGGGCGGGTTGATTTTGGGTTTTCTGTGTTGGGTGGCATTATTAAGCGTGGTTTTGTTCCTAATGTTGTTAGCTTCAGTACTTTACTCAAGGGTTTTTGGCGTCAAGATAAGGTTTGTGAGGCTCTAGAATTGTTTAGCAAGATAATTCGTCACAAGCTGTGCCGGCCTAATGAGGTTATGTATGGGACTGTAATAGACGGGCTTTGTAAAGTAGGTGAAGTTGTCAAGGCTATTGAATTGCTTAGAGCCATGGAACATGGAGATTGTAAACCCAACACCATTATGTACAACACCATCATCAACAGCCTGGGCAAGGATGGAAGGGTAGATGAAGCAATTGCCCTCTTACATGAGATGATTAAAAAGGGCATTGCCCCGGATGTTTCGACTTACAGTTGTTTGATAAACTGCCTTTCTAGTTTAGGGAAATGGAAGGAGATAAAAATTTTGTGGGACGAGATGATGAATTTTGGTATCACCCCAGATAGAGTCACGTTCAATTGCATGATTGATTCATTATGTAAACGAGGATTGTTGGAAGAGGCAGAAGTTGTGTTCCAGCTCATGACTCGGAGAGGTGAGGATCCTGATATAATAACACATGCTGCACTGATGAATGGATACTGTTTGCGAGGCCAAATAGATGAAGCCAGAAAAGTTTTTGATGATATGGTTGTGAAAGGCCTAGTTCCCAATATTCAACACTATGGTGTTTTGATCAATGGATACTTTAATAGATTTAAAGAGGATGAGGCCATGAAGCTCTTCCAGGAGTTGCCTTCCAAAGGATTGACGCCTAATACTGCAATTTATGGCATGGTCTTGAAATGGTTATTTGCGATGGGCAAATGTGAGGCCGCAAAAGAACTTTTTAATGAGATGCAAGCTGCTGGCGTACATCCTCATTTGTATACTTCCTGTGTATATTTGGACGGCTTATGTAAGAGTGGACAAGTCGATGAAGCTTTGGGATTATTGCGTGAGATGGAAGCGGATGGAGTAAATCTTCATATTTCTATCTACACTATCATTATTGATGGGTTGTGTAAAAGTGGTAAGCTTCAAGCAGCAGTAGATTGTTTCAACAGTCTCTCCTCGAAAGGATTGGATCCTGATTGTGTCACCTATACGGCAATGATTGACGGTCTTTGTTTAGAAGGATTGACAGAAGAGGCTAAGGAGTTATTTGTGAAAATGGAAGAGAATGGTTGCTCTCCAAATTCGATTACATACGATGTTATGGTTAACAGACTTTTTACAGCTGGGAAATATGATGACGTACTATTTTATCTTGAGCAAATGAGTGAGAGAAAATTTGCACTAAATTCAGCTATTCTTTCTGTTATATTGAATTCCCTTCCAGGAGAATTAGAGGATCCTTCTCTAATCAAGATACGTCAGAAGTTAGAAACCCATGGATCAAGGCCAAATTCAGAAATGGAAGGTCAGGAGGATCCTTTGTTACCTTGCAAGTTTTTGGATCATTTCAAGTTATAAAGTAACTGATCCAGATATGCTTGTCCTTTGGATGATACATATTGCCCAATTTGGAAACAAGTTTTAGTGTTGCACTGCTGATCTTGCTCCGGATTCAAAATTCTCTTTTTGGCATCTATTGAGCCTCTCCATTCAAGGTTCAATAAATTCCTCTTGGATACACAGTTGATGACGCAAGATATGCTGCTTGCAATTTAAACCACCAATGAGTTTTTAATCTTGGCATGTATGGTTTCCTTGGCACCTAGAGAGCCTTTGTTTGCCGAATGTAAGCATTCTCTTTAAAGCCCTTTTCCTTTTTCTTTTTTCTTTCCCTCTTATTTGCCTTGTGGTTCAGTTGTCAACTTCTAGGGTTTGATTTATATAGAAGTAAGAGCGACTGATTCGTCTACTTACAATGCTCTTGTCAGTTTGTAATAAAATCCGAATGCTCAAAACAAAATTTTAGTTATAAACTTTTGTTCTTCTAAGAATGCTAGCTTGTCTGCTGTTCCATGAAAAATGTAATCATGAATGATCACATTGCAATTTACTTGTAAAGATATCTTGCTTCTAAGAAAATCAGAATGCTTAAAAGAAAATTTTAGATATAAACTTTTGTTCTTCTCAGAATGCTAGCTTGTCTGCTGTCCAATCTATTTAAGGTAGTTGCAATAGAAACTATGAAAAATGTAATCATGAATGGTCACGTGGTAGTTTACTTGTGGAAGTGAGCAGCGTTCTCATGATTCATTCTGCAAATTTCGTGAAACTCCCTATGGATAGTTGAAGATTAAGGTTAAGAAGTTAAGAAGAGCCCTTAAGCATTGAGCTATTCAGATTTTATTCCATTATTTGTTTATGGATACAATTCATAAAATGTCAATTGCCTTGGAAGCTCCAGTGATGAACTGACAACTCTTAGTTATCGTTCCAATTCCTGAAGTTCTATCATTTACTATGTTGAACAGAAGGGACAACTGAGGGGCTTGTTTGCTGTATTATGTAGTTCTTGATGACTACTATTCTGTACTAGTTTCAATCTGCAGTAATTATGTAGATAACAATCTTCCCACAGTTTTAGTTGAGGGATTATCTCTGTTCTACAAACATAAAATATTCCTGTTTCCTATTCTCCTTTTTGTGAGTTCTTATTGCAGTTTTGTTATCTTACCAGTTGCAGAGCCAGAGTGCGTGCAGTACTTCGTTCTCCTCATCGCTTCAGAAATTCGGGTTTTAACAAATGGCACTCGGTGTTGCTGCACATCTGCTCCTGCAACCGTTCCTTGGGAAGATATGCCTCCTTGTCTATATCAAACTACAACTTCTTTGAAAGCCTCGAGTTGACAGACGGGTGAGAAATCCAGGACAAATGGGGCAAGAACTTTGGCCCCTTATTTCTATGTCCCCAAGCAAAGATTTCGAAGTATAGCTCCATCCCAGGTTGGTGTCAAAAGTCTCAACAAGCCCTGGCAAATTGTCGTTCTCACCTCGCCAGGTCTAATATAGCAAATTGATTGTTTCTCTTAAGTTGACCCTTTATCTGGTTTTCTTGTGTGATACCACCAATGTTTTACTGTCCTTTCTTGCAGCTAGATGCTTGTTTTTCTCCTCATGGAGAGATGCTCAGTTCTGGCATCATATAGATGGTAAAGTTATGAGTCAAGAACAGAAGAATACTGTAATATAGCATATGGAGAGAGGTCTTAGTTTCTTCTTTGTGGGATGTAAATGTCAAAAACAAATAGAAATTTACAACATCATCAATCTTTTTTTATGATACAAACATGATGGAATCCTCACTGATTTGTGCATTGTAGTTTACGCCTAATTGTAAAAAAGTGGAAAGTTTTAAGCAGTGGAAATTCGCCACTTGGAGTCAAGTTTGGATCTTTTTTGTTTTTGGTTGATGAACAAGTCAATGGTGATGAGACATCATGAGTCAGTCGAAACATATGTTGGTTATAAGCTTCTTCCTTGAATTATATTTTGTCTTCTTTCCTTGTCTTGATTAAAGCTTAATCAATGAATGATTCGGCCAAAAAGAAGAATAGAGCAAAAGGGGCTTATGTAATTCTCCATTTCCTGGCTGGAAATGCTCTTTCTGAGTTAGAAAACAAAGATCTTGCAACTGATCAGGAGATGGAAATCATGAGAAAAAAAAAAAAAAAAACTTCTTTTTGAGCTGCCTAATTTCTATACATAAATCAAAACCTCAATTTCACCAAATAAGTAAAAAAAAAAAAAAAAAAAAAGAAAACCTCAGCTTCAATGTCTATAACTACATGTTTCCTTAAATTTTGAGAATTGTTAAACAACTTTGTCCTTTATAATTGCCTTTTTATCAAATATCAAAGTAATAAACCTACCCGGTTCAGTTCTTATTGAAGAAACAGACGTACTAAAAAACTTGAAGGTGGCCAAGCTTTCTTGACTAGTTTGATACTTCTTTTCTCCTTTTAGCCCTTTTAAATATGACTTTAACCTCAAAATCTTTATGAAATTTTCCATAATTTGAGAGAAGAAAATTGTTGTGGGAAGTTTTCGTTGTAAAAAACAGACGAAGGAATCATAACAAAATCCGATCTTTAATAAAAAATCAGTCAATCTCTGATCTAGAAATTATTGATTGTTATGTACTGATTCCGTGTTCAATCCCCTGACCTGTTGTCATCTTCTTCTCTTTTTCCGGCAGTCCAATTCGTCAAATATCTATATATTTACAGAGTCAGCAGTGATGCAGCCATGTTGATCGCTCCAACATGGCTGTTCTCTCCTTCTTGATCTCCTTCTTCTTCCCTTTCTTGATCTTATTATTCTCATCATTCATGTCCATGAATAGTAGTTTTATTAGTTCTTTGGATTCATCGTCCTGTGTGCATACTGATTCAGGCCCTGTTGTGGAAACCACTCCTCTAGTATCTTTTCTCGAAACCATCCAAGAATTAGCCTTTCAAACCGAACATGGCCGGAAAAACTTCGACCCGAAGCTGTATGTGGACATGTCCCTGAAACATAGTCTTGCAAAAACAGAAGAGGGTTTCAACAGTATTTCGAACAGGACCAATGGTTCGGTTTCGGCGGCCGACCTGGGGTGTTTTATAACGGAATACTTGGAGGGGGCTGACCGGGATTTGGTGTATGCAGAACCTGTGGATTTTGTGGCTGAGCCTGAGGGGTTTTTGCCCAAGGTTTTGAACCCGGAGATGAGGGATTGGGCTCTGAAAGTTCATTCTTTGTGGAAAAATTTGAGCAGGAAAGTTGCAGATAGAGTTCTAGAGAAGCCTGAATTGCATACTCTGTTGCCGTTGGGGAAGCCTGTAATCATCCCTGGATCAAGATTCCGGGAGGTTTACTATTGGGACTCCTACTGGGTAATCAGGTCAGTTATTTTCTGATTAATTCCTCTCTTTGTTATAATGGCAAACGCCATTGTAGAAGCCACATCAAGGGATGGATGCAAAAGTAAATGGCTCAATTGCAGAAATATATCCATTTTTAAGATTGTCTATGGTAAATCATTAAAGGGTAGTTAAAGTTTAAGACATAAATTGAAGTTCTACATTCTAATCCAGTGACTTAACTTCTGATCAAGTGCTGTTCTTGAGAGGAAATCCAGTGAATATTTGGTTTATTTTTCTTGGAACAGATTGGGATATAGGATCACGAACAATGTATTTTTCAAGTTTATGAGATAAAAGTTGTATTAGAAAGGTAGAAGATTAGCTTAAAATAGAACAAGAAGTAAACAAAACTGCAAATATAAAGGGCTAGTTCTTCAACCAGAGTAGTGGAGGTAGGTCATCAGTCCAGTTGACTAAGCTGTCCAAGTCAACTAGTCAAAGCTATTGAAAAGTCCCTTTCTTAAGTGAAGCTGGTTTTTGTGGATTTCTAGGTCATGTGTCATATGTATCAGCTGTGTTTCATTAAAACAATAATATAATTATGTGAAAACAATACTCACCTTCTATAATTAGAGTTTTAATTGTGATTATTAACTTAATTAGAATTTTACTTACATGATGAAGGTAGTATTCTATTTACTGATAGGACTTGGAAGAACACTGAAGATGTTTTACTCAAAAACAAAACAAATTTGTTTGAAGATGTTTTGATCTTGCAGGGGCTTGTTAGCCAGCAAAATGTATGAAACGGCAAAAGGGATTGTGGCTAACCTTATTTCCTTGATTGATCAATATGGCTATGTTCTTAATGGTGCCAGGGCATATTACACTAACAGAAGGTACATGCCTTCTGATTCTTTGAAAAAGAAGAAACAAGAAGTGTTCTTCTCTTCTTGGTTTTCCAAAATCAAATTTTAGCTAACTCTGCTGCATTGAATTGAACCCCTTTTGCAGCCAGCCTCCACTCCTGAGCTCCATGGTTTTTGACATATTCAACCGCACTGGAGACGTTAAGTTTCTCCAAACATCCCTCCCTGCATTACGTCAAGAATATGAGTTTTGGAATACAGGTATCATAACTTAGCTGTTTTTGAGATGCAAGTTTTGAATTTTACACTTGAAAAACATCAATGCTTATTCCAGAACTTTTTCTGCCCTAAATTTCAGCTTCATGGTTGTTTGTGTTTGTGTTTTCTCTGCTCCCAGTTGGGTTGGTTTCTTGTTTTGGCTCAACTAATTTGGCTTTGTTAACTGCTTCTTCTCTTTGTAGGAATACATAAGGTGACTATTAAGGATTCTAGTGGAGAAGTCCACACTTTAAGTAGGTACTATGCAAAGTGGAATAAACCCAGGCCAGAGTCATCCACAATTGTATGTGCCAATGAATAGTTTCTTTATATGTTCTTCAGATTTTCATCCCTATATTATGAGATGAACCATGTTTACAGGACAGAGAAACAGCTTTAAAACTCTCAAATGATTGTGAGAAAACACAGCTTTACCGCGAACTGGCATCAGCTGCTGAATCTGGATGGGATTTCAGCTCTAGATGGATGAGGTTAGATTCTCAACTCTTTGCCATCCTTTGGATAAACTAAAAAAATATATGCATTCAATCCATTCTGCCATGTACTATATACACTTCTGATCCTCAAGGTTGCATCATGAATTACAAAATAATTAGCTTAGTTACTGAAAATTTATTGCTTCTTGTCCCCTTGGCTTATCCTTCTTCATTGGTAATTCTCTGATATTGAAGTTTGATGAATGAATGAATGTAAGTCTTATGCATTTGTAAATCTGAACCAAGGCATCTTCTCTTGCTGTAGGAATGAATCTGATCTCTCAACACTGTCGATAACGAATATAGTCCCTGTGGATTTGAATGCATTCATCCTAAAGGTTAGATTGTCAATAAAGCAATTAGAAGTTTTTTCTTTTCTTGATGATTGATGTTGTTTTTGGGATTCTCCAGATGGAACTTGACATAGCATTTTTGGCTAATGTTATTGGGGATAATAGCATCTCTGAAAAATTCAAAGAAGCTTCCGAAACTAGGCAAAAAGCCATGAATTCAATACTATGGAACAAAGACATGAGCCAATGGCTTGATTACTGGCTTACCAAGAGTAGCACACCAGAGGTACTGAATGATCTTTGGAGGCCATCAAATCTGTTTGTGACTATTTCCTTTGATTCTTGATGTGTTTTTTGTTCTTGAATTGAATTGTAGGATGGTGATTACAACTGGGAAGCTTCAAACCAGAACAAGAAACCATTTGCTTCAAACTTTATCCCCTTGTGGATCAGCTTGTTTCATTCAGGTTTGTACTGCTTATAAACTGCATCTGGGCTGTTTTTTGACACATAATTTCCATTTTCTGAATGCATTACATTCATGGCAACTTACTGTGCTTGATAAACTGAAGATCAAACAATGGTGGACAAAGTCATTACAAGTTTCCGAGCTTCAGGCTTGCTTCAACCTGCAGGGATTGCAACTTCTCTGACAAATTCAGGGCAACAATGGTAGTTAATCTTCTCCTTTGAGATAAAATTCTGAATCCACGCGTAGCGTAGCGTATCATATCATAACCTAGCGCCGCGAATTCTGAACAGGGACTTCCCAAATGGTTGGGCTCCTCTTCAACACATGATTGCTGAGGGTCTAGCCATGTATGGAACTGAGGAATCTGAATCATTAGCCAAAGAGATTGCTGCAAGATGGATCAGAACAAATTATGCAGCTTTCAAGAACACAAGCACAATGCATGAGAAGTATGATGTTGAAAAGTGTGGATCGTATGGGGGTGGTGGTGAATATACACCTCAGGTAAGTTCCCCATCACCGGTTCTTCTTGGTGAATTACATTTACAACCCCCCCCCCCCCCCCCCCCCCCCGGCCCCCGGTCGTGATTTGGTCATCTTTAGCTTCTGAAAATTGCATATACTCCCTTTAATTATTCAAATTAATAACAACCAACATATGGTCGACGAAAAAAAATTAGTCAAAATGTTGACGTAGACATTGTTATTGTGTTAAAAGATAAAATTAACATTATTTTATAACATCATTTTGGCAAAATATTATTTTTATTGTCATTTTTTTCAATTTTTGACTTATATCAAGAGAGATAAATGTAATTGTATTAATAATTTGATCAAAATATAGGGAAAGTAAATGTAATTCACCATTATTTAGTAATGCCATTTACAATCATTTTTCTGAATCAAATGCAGACGGGCTTCGGGTGGTCAAATGGAGTTGTGTTGGCATTTCTAGAGCAGTTTGGATGGGCTGAGGACTTGAAGGTGCATTGCTAATCTAATCGCGACAAATCAATAAGTATTGTAAACTAGGTATTAATTGAATGTAATTTACCAAAGTTGTATAATAAATTGTCCTATAGTAATCCCACAATGGATATGGATTACAAAAGATGTTCTCTAAATTAATTGCAAAATTTGTGTTCTTTGGTGAGTTACATTACTTCTCATGTAATTTGGTCAAACTATGAATTCTTTTTCAAAATTTTTAACAATTATATTTACTCTATTAACTATCTAAACTTATAACAATCAACTTCTTGATTGACGAAAAAAAAAGAAGCAAAATTACTAACATAACATTCTTATTAAGTAATGAGCAAGGGAGCTCTAGCTCGGCGAGCTCCCTTGCTCAGTGTTCGAGTTCGGCTCGGTAAATAATTATCGAGCTCACGTTGCTGCTTTGTATTTTGGACGTAGCGAGACGTAGTACCCATTATAGTGGACGTAGTGAGATGTGGTACCATTATAGCGGACGTAGCAGGACGTGATACCCATTATAGTAGACGTAGCGGGGCGTGGTAACAATTATAGTGGACGTAGTAGGACGTGGTAACCATTATAATGGACGTAGCGGGACATGATACCCATTATAGTGGACTTTGCGCGTCTATTTGCCCTTTTTTTTGTGAAAAAATTAACTTTGTGTTTGTTATACTGGAAGTTGAAGTATATTTTATGGAATTTAGTAGAGAAACAATGTCTTTGCTGTTTGTATTTGTAAATTTTTTGTATACGTTTTTTGATGTGGTTCTAGTTGTTTGAGATGTGGTAGACTGTCATTGTAAAAAAAATATATTTTAAATTCACATGCATGGATGTAGACGTTTTTTGGACATGGTGCTAGTTGTTCTGAGACGATGTGAGATGTTTTGTGAAAAAATCAGTTTAAATTCACATGTCTGGATGTAGACGTTTTTGGACGTGGTGCTAGTTGTTTGAGACGGGGTTCTAGTTGTTCTGAGACGTGGTAGACTGTCTTTGTGAAAAAAAAAAAGTTTAAATTCACATGAATAAATGTAGACGTTTTTGGACGTGGTGCTAGTTATTATGAGACGTGTTGATATGTTGTATGGCCATTTTATTTGTTTTATCTTATTACAACACCTACTTACAGATTATGAACATTTCTAAGAGTTATATGATCATTTTAATTGTTTTATCTTCACAAAACTCTTAGATCAGAGATCATGATTTCTAAGAGTTTAATGGTCATTTTATTTATTTTATCTCATTACAACTCTTAGATATGAGATCATGATCATTTCTAAGAATTGTATAGCCGTTTTATTTGTTTTATCTTATCAAAACCCTTAGATAAGATATTATGAACATTTCGGTCCACCTCAGACGTTTTTGAACGTGGTGCTAGTTGTTCTGAGACGAGGTGAGATGTTTTGTGAAAAAATCAGTTTAAATTCACATGTTTGGATGTAGACATTTTTGGACGTGGTGCTAGTTGTTTGAGACGAAGTGCTAGTTGTTCTGAGACGTGGTAGATTGTCATTGTGAAAAAAATCAGTTTAAATTCACATGCAAGGTTGTAGACGTTTTTAGACGTGGTGCTAGTTGTTCTGAGACGAGTTGAGATGTTTTGTGAAAAAATAAGTTTAAATTCACATGTCTGGATGTAGACGTTTTTTGACGTGGTGCTAGTTGTTTGAGACGAGGTTCTAGTTGTTCTGAGACGTGGTAGACTATCTTTGTGAAAAAAAACAGTTTAAATTCACATGAATGGATGTAGACGTTTTTGGACGTGGTGCTAGTTGTTCTGAGACGTGTTGAGATGATGTATGACCATTTCATTTGTTTTATCTTACTACAACACCTACTTACAAGCTCATGAATATTTCTAAGAGTTAGATGATCATTTTAATTGTTTTATCTTCACAAAACTCTTAGATCAGAGATCATGAATATTTCTAAGAGTTGAATGGTCATTTTATTTGTTTTATCTCATTATAACTCTTAGATATGAGATCATGATCATTTCTAAGAATTGTATAGTCGTTTTATTTGTTTTATCTTATCAAAACCCTTAGATAAGAGATTATGAACATTTCGGTCCCCCTCAGACGTTTTTGGATGTGGTGCTAGTTGTTCTGAGACGAAGTGAGATGTTTTGTAAAAAAATCAATTTAAATTCACATATATGGATGTAGACGATTTTGGACGTGGTGCTAGTTGTTTGAGACGTGGTGCTAGTTGTTCTGAGACGTGGTAGATTGTCATTGTAAAAAAAATCAGTTTAAATTCACATGCATGGATGTAGACGTTTTTGGAAGTGACGCTAGTTGTTCTGAGACGAGTTGAGATGATTTGTGAAAAAATTAGTTTAAATTCACATGTCTAATTGTAGACTTTTTTGGACGTGGTTCTAGTTGTTCTGAGACGTGGTAGACTGTCTTTGTGAAAAAAATCAGTTTAAATTCACATGAATGGATGTAGACGTTTTTGGACATGGTGCTAGTTGTTCTGAAACGAGGTGAGATGTTTTGTGAAAAAATCAGTTTAAATTCACATGTTTGGATGTAGACGTTTTTGGACGTGGTCCTTGTTGTTTGAGACTTGGTGATAGTTGTTCTGAGACGTGGTAGACTGTCTTTGTGAAAAAAATAATAATTTAAATTCACATGAATGGATGTAGACGTTTTTGGACGTGGTGCTAGTTATTCTGAGACGATTTGAGATGTTGTATGGTCATTTTATTTGTTTTATCTTATTACAACACCTACTTACAAGATCATGAACATTCTAAGAGTTATATGGTCATTTTAATTATTTTATCTTCACAAAACTATTAGATCAGATATCATGTATATTTCTAAGAGTTGAATGGTCATTTTATTTGTTTTATCTTATTACAACTCTTAGATATGAGATCATGATTATTTCTAAGAATTGTATAGCCGTTTTATTTGTTTTATCTTATCAAAACCCTTAGATAAGAGATTATGCACATTTCGGTCCACCTCAGACGTTTTTGGACGTGATGCTAGTTGTTCTGAGATGAGGTGAGATGTTTTGTGAAAAAATCAGTTTAAATTCACATGTATGGATGTTGACATTTTTTTGACGTGGTGCAAGTTATTTGAGACGTGGTTCCAGTTGTTCTGAGACGTGGTAGACTTTCTTTATGAAACAAAATCAGTTTAAATTCACATGAATGGATGCAGACGTTTTTGGACGTGGTGCTAGTTGTTCTAAGATGAGTTGAGATGTTTTGTGAAAAAATCAGTTTAAATTCACATGCATGGATGTAGACGTTTTTGGACGTGGTTCTAGTTGTTCTGAGACTAGTTGAGATGTTTTGTGAAAAAATCAGTTTAAATTCACATGCATGGATGTAGACATTTTTGGACG